>JABFPJ010005001.1:0-12801 GCA_022817425.1 Gryon sp. ZL-2020 | reverse complement strand
TTATACGATTAATCAATCATACATCTATAGAAAAGGTAAATTTTTCATTGAAAATATTGAATTTGTATAGGACTTTATAATAATCTTTTCATTTTTATTGAAAATAATTTGGTATTGAAAGGGTTAAACTATTTCATTTAATACAAATATATTTATAGTATCATTCAAGTATTCTGAATATTCGTATTTATTATTCGATTGATTTTATTACGTTAAGGTATCTAGAAAGAAAACGAATGATGTTTCCAAGATTTTTCTTCGTATCGGATCCAGCGTTATTGGAAATTTTAGGTCAGGCATCAGATTCTCACACCATACAAAATCACTTATTATCTATTTTTGATAATACAAGGTACGTCAAGTTTCACGATATTGAGTACAATAAAATAATGGCAATCATTTCTTCAGAAGGCGAAACAATAGCTGTAAGTAAAACTTTATACTGTAAAATAATCCGAAATAAATGAATTTAAGAAATAATATTGATATACTTTTTTCTATTTTAGCTTGAAAGAGCAGTTCGTGCTGAGGGATCTGTGGAAGTTTGGTTAACACAACTGTTGCAAACGTCGCAGCAATCTTTACATTCTATTATTAGACAATCATATTTTATGATTATGGATCAAAATTTCAACTTATTAAATTTTTTAGACAAGATGCCAGCACAAGTAGGAATTTTAGGTATTCAAATGATTTGGACACGAGATGCCGAAATCGCCCTTATGCAGGCTAGAGCAGATAAAAAAGTTATGAGTGAAACGAACAATCGATTTTTGGAATTATTAAATACGTTAATTGACCAAACTACAAGAGACCTGACAAAAATTGATAGAACCAAATTTGAAACATTAATTACCATACATGTACATCAACGTGATATTTTTGACATATTGGTAAAAATAAAATATTTGCAACAACTAATATAATTATATTTTAATAATATTTAATTAATACTCGTTAATCTAATCATGATTAATTTTATCTCATATTCATTTATAACTTTATTTCAGTGTCGTTTAAATGTAAAATCTGTTAATGATTTTGAATGGTTAAAGCAATGTCGTTTTTATTTCAAAGAAGATATGGATAAAACTGCTATTTCTATTACTGATGTTCAATTTACATATCAAAATGAATATCTCGGATGTACTGAACGTTTAGTCATCACACCATTAACTGACAGGTATAAATATGAAATAAATCGGATTAGCAAGAACTGTTTTATTTTATTAAACATTAAATACAATAAGTTTTTATAATTTTCAGATGTTATATCACACTTGCACAAGCACTTGCAATGTCCATGGGTGGGTCGCCTTGTGGACCGGCTGGTACCGGAAAAACGGAAACAGTTAAAGATATGGGAAAAACATTAGCTAAATATGTAGTCGTTTTTAATTGTTCAGATCAAATGGATTACAGAGGTCTCGGACGCATTTATAAAGGATTAGCCCAGAGCGGATCTTGGGGATGTTTCGATGAATTTAATAGAATTGAATTACCCGTGCTATCGGTTGCAGCTCAACAAGTTGCAGTTGTCTTAGCAGCTAGAAAAGAAAAGCGTAAACAATTTGTCTTTACTGATGGCGATCAAATTGATATGTGTCCAGAATTGGGCATTTTTATAACAATGGTAAATTATTTAGCACTTATCATTGATACAATCATAATTATAAGAAATTTTACAATCATATTACAAGATTTTCGTTTTCGGCTTTTAGTTAGATTTAGCTCAAAACCTAATCAAAGTTTTTCTTTTCAGAATCCTGGTTACGCAGGTAGAAAAGAATTGCCAGAAAATTTAAAAATTCAATTTAGAACTGTAGCCATGATGGTTCCAGATCGACAAATAATTATAAGAGTAAAATTAGCAAGTTGTGGTTTCTTGGAAAATATTACTTTAGCTCGAAAGTTTTATACTTTATATAAGTTATGTGAAGAACAACTGACAAAACAAGTATGTTTCCTCTTTTTAATATTAGATTTACCGATAAATCAATTTAACATCTTTTTAAATTATACAAATAAAAAAAATAACGATTTATCACAACATATTTCTTTTATGAGAGTTGATATGTTATATAATATTAATTTATTTATATATTGGAAAATTCAATATTTTACACGACGCTATGCCGTAAAAGTAGTTTAAACGGCACTTTTTCGTAAACTGAGTTTACGGCTTACTTAGAGTAAAATTTCACTTTTCTCTTTTAAATTTCGGGAGTGAATACCGTACACGCGACGTGGGTACAAGGAATGCTCTATTTTACTTAAAAGAAAATGACAACAATAAAAGTATATCGATTTTAAGCTGGTAGTTCTGATATTAAGAAAATTATTTAAACCCATAATGAAAAAGTTAATTATTCTCTTAAAGTTAATTTTAATAATAATTTTAGGTTCATTATGATTTTGGACTAAGAAACATACTTTCAGTACTGAGAACCTTAGGCGCTTCAAAAAGAATCAATTCAAAAGATTCTGAAAGTATAATAGTAATGAGAGTATTACGTGATATGAATCTTTCTAAATTAATTGGTACATAAATTGCATATACATTTTATTATAAGATAAGATTATTTTGAAAAAGTCATAAAGTATATTTATTGCAGACGAGGATGAGCCATTATTCATTTCTTTGGTGGCAGATTTGTTTCCTAATCAAGTTTTAGAAAAAACGTCATACCCAGAATTAGAAGCTGCCATTGATCAACAAGTGCAAGAAGCTGGATTAATTTATCATCCACCATGGGTTTTGAAATTAATTCAACTGTACGAAACACAGAGAGTTAGACATGGAATAATGACTTTAGGTCCAACTGGTGCTGGCAAATCAACTTGCATTCATACACTTATGAAAGCACTAACTCAGTGTGGTAATCATCACAGGTTTGTATAACACAATATACAAGAATTGATTGATGAGCTTTACAAATAATTAATTAAAAAAAATAATTTCAGAGAAATGCGAATGAATCCAAAAAGTATCACAGCAGCACAAATGTTTGGCAGATTAGATGTTGCGACAAATGATTGGACGGATGGAATTTTTTCAGCCTTATGGCGAAAAACTCTTAAACTTAAAAGTGAAGAATTCGTCTGGCTAGTTCTGGACGGACCTGTTGACAGTATTTGGATTGAAAACTTAAACTCAGTATTAGATGATAATAAAACTTTAACATTAGCTAATGGTGATAGATTACCAATGGCTCCTACTTGCAAAATTATATTTGAACCTCATAATATTGATAATGCAAGTCCAGCTACAGTTTCGAGGAATGGAATGGTTTACATGAGTTCTTCGGGTTTAGACTGGCATCCTGTAGTTACAGCATGGTTAAAATCGAGAACTTCACTTGAAAAAGAAATCTTTGAAGAACTATTTCAAAGTTCCTTCCCTCAGGTATTTTGCATTTGTTATAACATTTATAATGAATAATTTACATATTTTTTAAACTTTTATCTATAATTATTACTTCATTTCTAATTATTATAATAAAAATAATCTAAAAAAGCAATTATAGAGAAATAAAAATAAAAATATTAAACAATAGATTTATTAATTAGGTATACGGATGGAGTAAGCAAAATTTATCGTTTGCAATTCAAGTTCTTCAGTGTAATATTGTTCGACAAATGATTTATCTCTTAGAAGGATTAGTTCCACCAGAAATTCCTGTAGAACAGGTTGATGAAGAAGATGACGTTGAGGAAACTAATAAACCACAACCAATGACTGCAGAGCACCTTCGTTCTCTTTATGTATTTGCTTTAGTTTGGAGTGCTGGAGCTCTGTTGGAAACGGAAGATAGAATAAAGTTTGATGAATATTTAAGATCAAACTTTCAGCAACTTGATTTACCAGTTTCAGAGAGATATCCAAATGCTAATGTTTTTGAATTTGTTGTAACAGAAAGAGGTGGATGGGATACTTGGTCTTCAATGTTAACCAGCTACTCTTACCCAGATTCCACGCAAGACTACAGTAATATTCTTGTACCTATTCCCGATAATATAAGAATTCAATACTTAATTGATCTTATCGGGAAACAAGATAGAGCAGTTTTACTAACAGGAGAACAGGGTTCGGCTAAAACAGTTATGATGAAAGCATATATGAAAAAAGCTAATCCTGAGACGACAATAAGTCGTTCATTCAATTTCAGTTCTGCTACGACACCATATCAATTCCAAAAGACTATTGAAAGTTATGTAGAAAAGCGAATGGGAAACACGTTTGGACCATCCGGGGGTAGAAAGATGTTTATTTTTATAGATGATATTAACTTACCACAAATCAACGAATGGGGAGATCAAATAACTAATGAAATTTTACGTCAAACGATGGATATGAAAGGATTTTATTCTTTGGATAAACCAGGAGATTTTACAAATATAGTAGATGTAACTTTTCTTGGTGCAATGGGACAACCTGGTGGTGGACGAAATGACATACCATCAAGACTGAAAAGACAATTTTGCATTTTTAATTGCACTCTTCCAAATGATACTTCTATTGATAAAATATTTACTTTCTTGAGCGAAGGTCATTATAATATAAAAAGAGGTTTTTCAACAGAAGTGCGAAGTTTAGCTAAGAAAATTGTCCCATTAACAAGAATATTATGGCAGAAAACTAGATCAAAATTACTTCCAACACCTGCAAAATTCCATTATGTATTTAGTTTAAGGGATTTGTCTAGAATATGGCAAGGTATGCTTGGAACACTATCCACTGTGATTGAAAATGAAACAGTTTTAATGTTACTCTGGAAACATGAATGTACACGAGTATTCAGTGATAGATTTACGTTACAAGGAGACAAAGATTGGTTTGAAAACGAACTCGAGGAAGTTGTTCGAAAAATGTTTGGAAATAATTATGTTACAATGCTTCATGATGCACCAGCTTTTGTTGATTTTATGAGGTAATAACTTTTTATCAAATAAATAAATTGTTTTAAAAATTACAATTTTTTACCTGTTTTATTATTTTAGAGATGCCCCAGAACCTACTGGCGAAGAGGGGGAAGATGCAGATATGGAATTACCAAAAGTATACGAACCAGTTTATGATCCTCGAGTACTTCAAGATCGATTAGAAATGTTTTTAATGCAATTCAATGAAATACAAAGAGGTGCCGGAATGGATCTTGTATTTTTTCCTGATGCTATGTTACATTTAGTTAAAATATCTAGAGTTATAAGACATCCCAGAGGAAACGTTATGTTAATAGGAGTTGGAGGCTCTGGAAAGCAAAGTTTAACTAAATTGTCATCTTTTATTGCGGGTTATAAGACATTTCAAATTACTTTAACTCGTTCATATAATGTTGCTAATTTTCTAGAAGATCTGAAGTTCTTATATCGAACTTGCGGAGTACAGGGAAAAGGCACAACATTTATTTTCAGTGATCTTGATATTAAAGAAGAAGGTTTTCTTGAATATTTAAATAATACCTTAAGTTCTGGAGTTATTAGTAATTTATTTACAAAAGACGAACAGGCAGAAATTATATCAGAACTATCTCCTGTATTAAAACGTGAAAATCCAAAAAAATCATTTACAAATGAGTTAATTATGGAATATTTTCTGCAAAAGACATGCCAAAATTTGCATGTGGTATTTTGTTTTTCTCCTGTAGGAGAAAAGTTTCGCATAAGAGCACAAAGATTTCCTGCTTTAATATCAGGTTGTACAATAGATTGGTTTCAACCATGGCCGCGAGATGCTCTTGTTTTAGTAGCAAGGCATTTCTTGAATGATTTCGAAATAGCATGCACTGCTGAAATTAAAGAACAGCTTGTGGATGCTCTCGGATCCATTCAAGATGTAGTAGCAGAAACTTCACTTGAATACTTTCAGCGATTCAGAAGAGCTACTCATGTTACACCGAAGTCATATTTAAATTTTATTGGTGGCTATAAAAATATTTATTATAATAAACAATATGAATTGGGAGAAGGTGCAAAAAGAATGGATATAGGTTTAGCAAAATTAGAAGAAGCCTCTATTTCTGTTGAAATCTTAAAAAGAGATTTAGCTGTAATGGAACAAGAATTAGTTCAAGCGTCAGAAAAAGCTGAAAAAGTTTTACTAGAAGTAACAGAAAGGGCTATGCAAGCTGAAAAATTTAAAAACCAAGTACAAAAAGTGAAAGAAAAAGCAGAACAACTCGTAGCTTGTATTGCTGAAGAAAAAGCTCTTGCAGAAGAAAAATTAGAAGCTGCCAAACCTGCTCTAGAAGAAGCCGAAGCTGCGTTAAATACAATAAAACCAGCACATATAGCAACTGTAAGAAAACTTGGTCGTCCTCCTCATTTAATTATGAGAATTATGGACTGCGTGTTGATACTTTTTCAAAGAAAACTATCGCCAGTAATTCCGGATGTGGCTGCTTCATGTCCTAAACCTTCTTGGGCTGAATCATTAAAAATGATGGCGAGTGCAACATTTCTTCTGCAATTACAAAATTATCCGAAAGACTTTATTAATAATGAAATGGTGGAATTATTGGATCCGTATTTAAAAATGGAAGATTATAATATGGAAACTGCACGACGAGTTTGTGGTGACGTTGCTGGTTTGTTATCTTGGACTAAAGCTATGGCATTTTTTCATTCTGTAAATAGAGAGGTCTTACCATTAAAGGCTAATTTAACGTTACAAGAAGCAAGACTTAAATTGGCCATGGAAGATTTAGCAAATGCAGAAAGAGAATTATTAGAACGAGAAATGGCGTTACAAGACGTTAAAGAACAATATGATAATGCAGTATCAGAGAAACAAAGATTAACAGAAGCTGCTAATGTTTGCTTAAGAAAGATGACAGCAGCAACGGCATTGATTAATGGTTTAGGAGGTGAAAAAGTTAGATGGACAGAACAAAGTAAGGAATTCAAAGTTCAATTAGGAAAATTAGTCGGTGATGTAGTTTTGGCCACAGGATTTTTATCATATTGTGGACCATACAATCAACAATACAGAGCAGGGCTAGTTTCATCATGGATGAATATTTTAACTATTCGCAGCATTCCATTTACTGAAAGTTTGAATATTACAAATATGTTAGTTGATTCAGCAACAGTATCAGAATGGACTTTGCAAGGTTTACCAAATGACGAGTTATCTGTTCAAAATGCCTTAATTGTTACAAAATCCTCTTCATATCCATTGTTGGTAGATCCACAGAATCAAGGTAAAATGTGGATTAAAAATAAAGAAATGTCTAATGAATTACAAATTACATCGTTAAATCACAAATACTTTAGAACACATCTAGAGGATAGTTTATCTCTAGGAAGACCATTGTTAATAGAAGATGTTTCTGAAGAACTTGATCCAGTGATAGATAATGTTTTAGAGAAAAACTTTATAAAATCAGGCTCAATTGAAAAAGTTATTGTAGGCGATAAAGAATGTGATGTGATGCCAGGATTTATGCTATATATTACCACAAAATTACCCAATCCTGCATACAGTCCTGAAATTTCTGCAAAAACATCAATAATTGATTTTACAGTCACAATGCAAGGTTTAGAAGATCAATTATTGGGCCGGGTCATTTTGATGGAAAAATCAGACCTTGAAGCTGAACGTGTTAGTCTTTTTGAATCTGTAATGACAAATCAGAGATCTATGAAAGAACTAGAAAGTACTTTATTACATAGATTAACATCGACCGAAGGATCTCTGGTAGATGATGAGGCTTTAATTGGTGTTTTGCAAGAAACTAAACTAACTGCAGAATCAGTTAATGAAAAACTTAAGGTATCAGCTTTAACCGAGAAAAAAATTACAATAGCTCGAGAAGAATTTAGGGCTGTTGCTGCGCGGGGATCTATATTATACTTCTTAATTGTTGAAATGAGTAACGTTAATGTTATGTATCAAAATTCATTAAAGCAATTTTTAACAATATTTGATAATTCTATAAATAAGTCAGTTAAAAGTAATATTACAAATGAAAGAATTGATATAATTTTAAGACATTTAACTTATGAAGTCTGGGCATTTACACTAAGAAGTCTATATGAAAGACATAAGCCCTTGTTCACATTGATGTTGGCAATGAAGATTGATTGTCAGCGAAATGTGATTTCTCATGTTGAATTTATGACTTTCATTAAAGGCGGAGCTTCATTAGATTTAAATGCTGTTACTCCAAAGCCGTTCAAATGGATTTTAGATATTACATGGTTAAATTTGGTTGAAATAAGCAAACTAAATACGTTTTCTACGATATTAACAAAAATACAACACAATGAAAAAGAATGGCGCGTATGGTACGAAAAAGAGAGACCAGAAGAAGAAGATCTTCCTTGTGGCTATCAAAAAAGTCTTGATATTTTCCGAAAACTACTTTTAATAAGATCATGGATTCCTGATAGAACACTTTCCCAAGCAAAAAAATATGTTATAGAATCATTAGGAAAAGAATATGGTGAAGCAAAGATCTTGGATTTAGAAGCAACTTGGCTTGAATCAGAGCCAAGAACTCCACTTATCTGTATACTATCCATTGGTTCTGATCCAAGTCCTTTGATTACTACTTTAGCAAAACAAAAATCAGCTCGTAAGTATTTAATACAAATTGAAATATCGATTAAGCAAACACATTTTATATTTACTTCAGACTTTTGTTTATATAGAATTGAGAGCAGTGTCAATGGGACAAGGTCAAGAATATCATGCTAGAAAACTAATAAGTGAAGCTATGATCTCTGGAGGGTGGGTTCTTCTCCAAAATATCCATTTATCATTGTCATTTTGCTCAGAAGTCACAGATGATTTAATTGAAACGGATATAATACACGAGTCATTTCGTTTGTGGATGACTACAGAAGTTCATACTCAATTCCCTATTAGTTTACTACAGGTAAAGAAATGAATTCTGAATTAATAACGCATTTTATTACATTTACTAATCAATATAATCATGTTAGATGGCCATTAAATTTACTAATGAACCACCCCAAGGAATTCGGGCAAGTTTAAAAAGAACCTATCAAGGTATAACTCAAGATACTTTAGACTATAGTGCACAGTCACAATGGCCGCCACTTTTGTATGCCGTGGCCTTTTTGCACACAGTTGTACAGGAACGACGAAAATTCGGTCCACTTGGTTGGAATATTCCCTATGAATTCAACCAAGCTGATTTTGCAGCTTCAGTTCAGTTTATACAAAATCATTTAGATGATATGGATCCAAAAAAAGGAGTTTCTTGGCCTACTGTTTGTTATATGCTAGGAGAAGTATATTCCTTATTACATTTATTTTTAAATGAAAATATAACTGTAAAACTATTAATGATTATGAATTTAGGTACAATACGGTGGAAGAGTAACAGATGACTTTGACAAGCGCTTACTGACAACATTTACACACGTATGGTTCTGTGACGTTCTTCTACGACCCGGGTTTGAATTTTATCGTGGCTATAAAGTACCACAAACTCGAAATCTGCAAGGGTACATCGATTATATCAATAATTTGCCAGCGACTGATTCTCCCGAAGTTTTCGGATTGCACACAAACGCCGATATTACGTATCAAATCAACACAGCTAAAGGCATTTTGGATACCATTCTTAGTGTACAGCCAAAGGAAGGCGTAATCCAAGGAGGAGAAACCAGAGAAAGTGTCGTCTACAAATTGGCAGACGACATGCTGTCAAAATTGCCAAAACAATACAACGTATTTGAAGTCAAGGAAGCCTTGCAGAGGATGGGTCCATTATTACCAATGAATATATTTTTACGGCAAGAAATTGATAGGTTGGTTGAATATAATATTATGTAAAATCTTATTTTGATATGATTGAAATATCAATTTTGTTTTAGAATATCTCGAGTAATTAAAGAAGTACAAACAACACTGACAAACTTGAAACTCGCAATTGATGGTATTATAGTTATGAGTCAGGGATTAAGACAATCGTTGGATGCCATGTACGATGCGCGATTACCAGAAGCATGGCTCAAAATATCATGGGAATCAGCGACTCTAGGTTTTTGGTATACTGAATTACTCGAAAGAGATCATCAGTTTCGTGTGTGGTGTAATAATGGACGACCAACTTCATTCTGGATGACCGGATTTTTTAATCCACAAGGATTTTTAACTGCTATGCGACAAGTAATTTTAATTTGACAAATGTATTAAATGCAAATTCACTTAATAATGTACTTTACTATATTTTTTGCAGGAAGTAACTCGAGCTCATAAAGGTTGGGCTTTAGATTCTGTAGTACTACAAAATCTCATAACACGTTACAATAAAGACGACATTAAAGAACAAGTGCAAGAAGGTGTTTACGTTCATGGATTATTTTTGGAGGGGGCGTCGTTGGATCGCAAAAGTGGAAAACTAGTTGAAAGCAAACCTAAAGTACTTTACGAGCAAATGCCAATTATTTATATTTATGCGATAAACACAACAGCAGGCAAGGATCCGAAGTTGTATGAATGTCCAATTTATAAAAAGCCTCAAAGAACTGATCAAAAGTATGTTGGATCCATCGATTTTGAAACTAATCACAATCCAAGACATTGGACTTTGCGAGGCGTTGCGCTACTTTGTGATATCAAATAATTTGTTACACAATTATTTAAAATTATTTATTTTTATTATATTTTACAACCATTTTACACAATAGTTATGCTTTTCATGTATAATTAAATCTAAAAATACAACTCAATTTATCTCCAACGTTTTAATTTATCAACAGTTTGGTTTTATCGACTGAAAGATAATACTTCGGAATTACAGAAATTGACTTTCGTTGTAATGAAAATTAAGCGAAAAATAATTTAAATGACTAAAAGTAGAAGATTAAAAATAAAGTTATATGTTGCAAGTGTTTTAAATTTGTCTAATGTTTTTTTAGATCAATATTGTTATTTGAATGGTATTTTTTTATATTAACTTTCTTTATGATTCACATTTTTTCATAAAACAAACTAAAATGTCTTTTTCTTTGTGTTTTTTACAATTGATTCTTTAGTTATATTGAAAAAATAAGTTATGAATCAAATTAAGGATTATATGTAATTAAGTCAGTTGGGTGGAATTAATAAATAACTCTTATAGATGTTTATAAAAAATCTTTATTAATAGTAATTTAATACAAAAAATATGGTATATACATTTAATAAAATTACCCTATAGTATATCACAGATAAAATTATGAACTTGAATCATAGTTATTTTAATGGTCTTTTAACCAAATCGATAAGACAATTTATTAAGTTCAACAATTAAAATAAATTATTAGATATATATCATTTCATATTACTAGAATTTGCTTATTAAGCAGTTAAATCCAAAGAAGGTTGTAACATAAAATGTATTCCTGAAACTATACACATTAATTTAAAATGTACTATAAACAAATTAAAATAAAGAAAGTCTCTAAACAACATAAAAATTAAAGACGTAATAATTAATTGGCAAGTATTTAATTAACTAGAATATTAAAAAGAATTATAATACAAATTTACAAAATTATAATTATAAAATAATGTAACTAATATTTGAATTATTATATTATTGTTTGCAAAATGATTCTTTTAATTATTATCACATTTTATTTCATTCAAAATTAAACAGTTTATTTATTTTAACTCTATAAAAGAAAATATATTCATGCAAAAATGTAAAAAAAAACACAAAATATGAAAACATATTTTTAAAAAATGTTTTGTCTGTGATATATAAAAGTAGAAAAGATTTAAAAAAAGAATATTTTTGAAAAATAAATAAAATTTGTTTACTTACATGTACTTACCACGAGAAGTGGATTATTGCGATTAGTTGGATTACATGACAGACCTCGGATTGGACCCAAATTCCAAACCAGAAATTAATGAAAACGAAAAACAATTATTAATTTTATTTTAAACAAATCATTCTGCATATTTATTATTAAATTAATTTTTCAGTGAATAATTTACAAAAATAATGTCGATTGTCATATATAATTTACATTTGCAATGAACTTTTAATTCATAGATATGCGTGACATTTTTCAGACACACTAAAGTAATATCAAATATCAGTGAATTTGATACACTGGAAATAATGGTGCAATTTTAATTGCTATACATTCTGGTTACATTAATAAAAAATAGCCGTTCGTCTTATGTATTACTTTCAGTGTATTTTCATTAATTAATATTAATTGTATCAATAACAAAGTAAAAGCTATCAGTATTTTTTATTTGAAAAATGCCACGCGTCATCTTGTATTTAAATTCGTCTCGCGGATAACTAGGATTATTAATTAATATATTACTTAAAGTTACATTTATCAGGATATTTCTATCAAGAAACAATCCCTTAGATAAAAAATGCTTAATTTTTTTCTAATATTATTTATATATATTTTTTAAATTATCAATCACATTGAAACATCCGTTCGTCAATTTTGTTATTTACGATGTATATTACAACAAGACAAATGTAATTTGTCTTGCTTTTTATTCTTGTTAAATTATTCAAGTAGAAAAAGAAAGCCAATAACAAAATGACCAAGGGAATAATTGGGAATATTGTGTTTGAAATTATGAATGAATAAATTATAAAAGTATTTTATATGAAAAAATCAGTTTTCCATAATTTAAGTTACACATAAAAAGGAAAAGATAGGATTAACTTGTATATTAATTGCAACAATAAAAAATATACAAGTTTAATAAAAGTTTTACTGAATCAAATTGATATAAATTAGTAACAAATATTTTCGTTTCATTTATTTGTTAAAGTTAATGATAATTAATGTTAATTAAAATTT
>JABFPJ010005000.1:0-12802 GCA_022817425.1 Gryon sp. ZL-2020 | reverse complement strand
ACTAATTTAATCATTTTGGCGGAAAATTCAAATAAAATATGAATATTTTGCTTTTGAATTAATTTGGCGGCAAATTGAGCAAAATTCAAAAACAAAATTGTTATACTATCATTTTGGCGGGAAATTTCAATGAATTTAAAATACAAATTTAAATGAAATATTATAATTAAATAATTCAATTACCGCGAAATTCAAATTTGATTTAGTACTGATATAAAACATAAAAATTCAGATAAACTGAAAAGTATAGGCCAAGTACAAAAAAATCTAAAAAATCAATAATAATGACGTCTAAAACATATTCAATTTTCTGAATTCAAATATTTAATCTAAAGTAAAATCTTATTTTAATTCAAACTTTATTTAAGCAAAATTGGAAAACAGTCTTTAAATTTTGAAAAAATAAAAAACATATAACTAATCATTAAAATTTTTCTCAATATAAGGTATTGTATCAATAAATATGGTCAAGTACATTTGCTAATTTTATTTGAAAAATCTGCAACTTGGGGAGTAAATCTACAGTAAAATCCAATTTATTAACTAACATGGTTTAATGCATTAGCTAGCTTTAGACCTTAAAATAATAGAAAGCTAAACTCCAAAATTATGAAACTAAAACCTAACAAAAATAAGTAACAAAAAATATTAACATGCAAAAATAAGGATTTGTTAGTATCGTTAGTTTTGTTAATCTTGCTATTTTTGCTAGTTATACAGTTATAATTCTTAGTTTCATTAGTTCCGATAGTTTCCTTAGTTTCGATGTAAAATAAAAAACTTGGCGCGAACTATATTTACTTGAATTAAGTATTATCCTCTACAACATATATAATGTAACATATAAACGATTATGGTTCGCGCAAAGTTTTTTATTTTACATCGATGCTCATACAAACAAACAAACAGATAAATGAACAAACAAACAAACAAACATCCATACATTCATATTTATATACACTCAGAGAAAAGTGTTTTGAAAATTTACTATGTTTTATAGTAGTTTGGGAAATCTGCAAAAGATTATAAATTTTACTATGTTTTAAATTGTATCTTACTATGTTTATATTGACATTTACTCTTAAACATAGTAAAATTTGTACTCTTTTGCCAAAATTCCCAAACTACTATAAAACATAGTAAATTTTCATGACTCTTTTCTCTAGATGTATTAGTAGGATACTCCTATGGACCTTCTATGTAGGACCCTGTGTAGGAAGTCTCAAAAATGTGTAAAAAGTTTTTGAACAAATTCTGAAATAACTATGAACATTGTATGAGAACCTCTTGAGAACCTTCGCACAATCTCGAGAACTTCAAACAGCTTCCTGAAAACTTGCTGAAAACCTCTTGAAAACATCCTGAAAACTTCCAGAAAACTTCGTAAAAACTTTTAGAAAACTTCTTAAAAGCTTCCTGTAAACTTCCTGAAAACTTTCTGAAAACTTCCAGAAAACTTCCTGTAAACTTCCTGCAAAATTTCTGAAAACTTCCTTAAAGCTTCCCGAAAACTTCCGGGCAACCCCCTTGCAACCCCCTGTCAACCCCCGGGCAATCCCCTTATAAGACCCTGACAACCACATGACAACAGCCTAAAGGTGGGGGGGTCCAAAATCGGAAAAAAAAAATTTTTTTTTTTCAAAAGTACTTTATATATCACAATTTTATATAGCCTATGGCTCTTTGCAGGATTTCAGCTAGTTGCTCTCAAAATTTGAGTAAAATCGGTTCGGTAGGTTTTGCGTGATGCTCGAACAAACAAACAAACAAACAAACAAACATCCATACATTCATATTTATATATTTGTAGGATGTAATGTTCTATTGGGGTTATTTCTCTACAGATTATCGTCGGGTTATTAAGCCATTTTAAGAGACCATTTATTTTATAAAGAATCGAGAAAATGTCCTCGGTGATAAATACCCTTCTACAGGACAGACTGATTCAAGGTTTTGCAGCTGTTTAAGCTCAATTTGTATCTACATTTGGAATTTTAAGACAGTTTTTTATGTTAGATGGAATACTTCGAGAAACTATGAAGTATATAAATTCTCAGAAGTTGAGAAAAAAGAAGGCATGTGTTCAAATTTTATGTAGGGTGAACTATGGGAAGCGAAAAAGAAATTGTTCAAACATAAAATCGTTTCTCCACTTTTTGTATACTGATGAGTTAAAAGTAAATAATCAGTTAGGATTGCTTCTTAATGAGTCAAGAAATTCATATCGTTAATAAAATAATTTAAAGAATAATTAGATGATGTTGGTTTTAGTGTTCACTAAACATCGATAGTTTCGATACTATCAAAAATTTACTATCGATAGTATCGGTAATATCGGAATTTTTAGATAAAAGCAATTTTAATCATTCAAACATTAAAGTCATACCTTTATTTGTAAAATTCGCATGTTTTAACATATTTTACAATTTGTTTGATTATATATGAACACATATTTGTATATATAATATATATATTTATAAATCTGAATCTATAACGTTTTTAATATAAAATAGATAAATTATATTTCAAAAATAACAATTGTCGACTTTCTCAAGACTTAATTTGTTTCTTCGATCTGTCATTATCAAGCCGGCTTTCGAAAACACAGACGGAAAAATTCAGACATTTCGAAAATTCAGACGGAACTGAAGTAGCCGGAATGCATAAATATTTATATGCTATTTTCTTTAACGACGCATTCATGTAATTTTTTCAAAACTCGAAATGCCAATCACTCATTTTCAATGTCGGCCTTTCTAAATACTGCCTTATATCGATAATCGCATCCGACTGAGCATTTGTCTTAAATGGAATATTGTCTATGAAATTTAAAATAGACATTGATGTCGACGGTGTCTCAGATTGTTCTTCATCTAATGCGCCTGTGTCGGATGTTTGTTCTAAGTTGTATAACACTGTTAACTCTGACTTCAAAAGACTTGTCGCTCGTTCCTGTTCTGAAGAATTATATATTTTTTTCTTTATTCTTGGGTCCAGAAGTGTTGCTAACTGAGTTGCGGTTCTTGTTTCATAAAACGTAAACTTTTTTTTGAAAGATTTTTTAAGCTCCGCGTACATAACTTGTCCTTTCGGTGTTATAATCTTCGAGTATGAATCGATTAATTTTTTTTAATTCCTGTTATAACCGGAAAAATAAGTGACATTGTGACATAACTGGATCCGGAAAGTTCTACAGTGGCTCGTTCAAAAGGCTCCAATAAAATAACCAAATCCGATAAGATCTCATCTGCAGTAAGACAAGACGGAGCTTTTGGAAGAACTGAAATTGCTAACGTTAACTCGTCTCGTAATTGCATTAATCGTTGCACCATATAATATGAACTATTCCAACGTGTCGGTGTGCACTGCTTTACTGAAAGTTGCGGTTTGTTTTTCCGTAACTGCATTTCTTTTAATTTATCACTTGCCAAAGTGCTTGAACGGAATTACGTAACGATAGATTTGCACTTTTTTATAACATCTTTCAACAAAGGGCAGTTTAAAGCATCAAACACAGTTAAGTTCAAGTTATGCGCGAAGCAAGAAATGTGTCTCATTTGCAAAAGATTCGCAGTCGCAATCATGTTGCTGGCATTATCCGTTATCATTGCAACAATTTTTTCACGAATATTCCATGATACGAATATTTTATGTAACACCTAAAATGTAGATTTATATTAGAATAAAGGAACAGCATAATTTTCAATGTTAAATAAACAATTTGAACAAAACACGCGTATTTTTAGGGAATCAAAACCGCATTTATTTACCGAACTTATATTTTCCGCAGTGTGGCTTCGATCTATCTTTGTTGATGATAATACAAACGATTTTAATGAATTATTATAAATGCAATGACAAGTTACTGTCATGAATACTTCTTTTGATGGGGTTGTCCAACGATCGGTTGTAACAGCAACAAATTTTGTCTCAGATGAAATGGCCTGCACCTTTTCTTTAACAATTTCGTAACTAAAACAAAACAAATTTAAAAATTACCATAGTTAAAATAATTGTTTATATTTGTTCATTTACTATACTATTTATAAAATTATTACCTATTCGGGATAAGTTTCCTTTTAACAGTTCCTGGATCTGGTAATTCGTACTTATTATCTAATAATTTGACGAATTTCTGAAAACCTGAATGTTTTGACATGTTAAGAGGATGTCAAACCTAAACAAGTTCTACATTACCGACATTTCTGTTGTTTTCATTTATTTTGTTTATTTGCAACAATCCAAAGCAGTTATTCAGAAAATAAAGGTAATACGTCAATTCTTTGTGAAATTATCTTCAAATTGATCTGCCAAAATTATTATTTGAAGCTATATTTATTGCATATTTTTACAATTCGTTTTTGACAATATTTTACAGGTTAGTCAAACTTTGTCCAAAACGACTTGTAAAAATACACGATTATTATAGCTTTAAACAAGTATTTAATAATTTTATATTATAATTAAAGTTTATGTCTGTGTTATATTTTTCCGTTAATTCAAATTTTTGTATATGTTACCAAAAGCATTGAGTAAAATGAAAATAACAGCCTTTGATTGATGTCCTTGGAAATATACGACTAAAAGCATTTATTTCAGCATGTTCAAAATCGAGCATAATTATGTCCAGCTTTAATCTTTTACATTATTTAGTTTATTAATTTTAGAGCTGAGACGTTTCTTATCATTTAAATAAGTAAATCTTCTGATTCACTCCAAAATAATATATAAATTAGTAGTACAGCATATGAAGTGTGAAACATCCCATGAATAGTATATAGTTGTGTAAAAATATCTGGCACGGTGCCATCCGCGAATCATACATCGCATGTTTTTAAAAATTGTAAATTTTGTGTTGTAGTAAACATGAGATAATCTTTATCTAGACCGGCTATATTGTCTAAAAAAATATATTAAACAATTCATAAATATAATATTAATACATAGAAATAAAAATAAAAAAATAATAAAAATATACTTTCGTGATTCAACAAAAAAGGTTCGCAGCGTATTGTTTCAATAAATTTTTTCGGCAAGATCAATTCTTCCCGTGATGACGGATTAACGAGATAATTAAAGTTTGCAGATCTTGTTCGTCTAACAAGACGATATAACAAATATTTTCTTGAAAGTTGCACTGAAGCGATTTGAGAGCTAGAGATGTTACGCTAGAAACATCTCTAGCTCTAACATTTTTAAATGTTAATTAATTTTTTGTAACTCTAAATGAACTGGATCGGCTTCATGATTATGATTTGAACAATCAGTTACAGAACCTATTAACAATTACAAGCAAAGAATTACAATTATGTCTAGTCATCTATAAATAATTCAAAATGTGCAATCTATACAAACATAAAAGAACAAATGCAAATAATAAACACCTTGCTTTGATTCACTTTTTGTTTTACATCGAGAGGGGCATTTGACTTCTGCTGTTGATTGTGCGCAACGCCAACAAATAGCATTTTTAACATTGTAATATTTTGTATATCCTTTATGCACTAATAATTGTTCTTGTCGCTGACTTTTTATGAAAAATAATAAGGATGAATATAAAATAATCAAGAGACACGGTAGTGTCTCTTGATTACAATAAAATTGTCCATCTGTTAGCGAGATATTAACATCTAAAAATCGCCGTTTTTCGTGCAAATTAAGAAACGTCGTTGTCATACTTGTTATTTAATTAATGTTAAAATAAAAAGTCCATTATAATAATTAAGAAAGATCTTTATTGGTTGAATGATCACAGTGAACTAAACTATAACAGATTATTAAAAGTGACTATAATCATGAAGATGACAGTGATGCCAACATAATAAACTTAAATCTAACATCTCCCTATTATGGTAATACAAATTTATGTACCATAATCATTTAAATATTTGGGAGGGTTGACATGTCGTCCTGATTTTGTCGATGTGATTTCAGTTGAAGTAATTGGTTTCTCAATTTTGCATTAATTATTTATATGAATGTTTTGATTAACATCTAAAGAACTTGTGTTTTTAACATTATTATTTGTTTGAACATTACAATAATTATCATTTGTCAATTTTTCATGCAATAATGTATCCTTATTATGTTGAGTTACAATGTTATTTGTTTCCTTAGATGTTTTAGTTTTATACAGATGTATTCTATTACGTTCTATTATTCTACCACTTTCTAATTTAATTTAGATCTCGGTCTTTCACGTCAATAATTTTCGCAGGTTTGTGTGGCTTATTTTCGTCTTTCCTCACATATACATTTTCATTTACATTTAAATGTTTTAAATTGCGTGCGCGTTTATCATAATAATATTTATACCTCTCTTGTCTCTTGGTTAGTTTCAGTTTTATCTAATTATTAATTATTTTCTTTGATATTGATGCAATTGATCAGTCTCAATTGCAAGTATACCTTTTACTTTTCTTCTATACCTCAATTCGTTTGGTGAAGGTATATTATTCAAAATTGGTGTATTTTTATATTCCATTAAAGCTATGTAGGGATCTTTTTTATCAGCTTCTACTTTTTTAAATATATTCTTTATCGTGGCAATATGGCGTTTTATCATGCCATTGGACTGGATGTTTTGTAATCAAAATCCCATTCTTTTGCGAAGTTTCTCATTAAGGTGATGGCGAAGCCAACATTATCGACATTACAGATTTCTTAAATTAAAATTAAATGAACAATTTAAATTACATTTAAAGATCAGAGCGCCATTCTCTCACTTTTTTTACACGTTTTGATTTATATAGTATGTTATTTAATATATTATTTAAAATATATAATGATTTTTCGTTTACGAAGTGAGAAAAAACGTAAAAATCATCTTATATTAAAATTACTTGTTAAAACAACACGTTAAATGTCTTAAAATATTCTCCCATGATCCAAGAATGGCGCTCTGGTCGTTTTATACTAATTTATTGTTAAATATTATTAATATAACAAAAGACACTAACTCCGTGGCAGCAGAACTTCGCCTTTACCTTAATAGATTATTGAAGTTTGTGCCGTTGTCTGAATAAAGAGTATTCGAAATGCCTAACCTCACAAAGATGGACTTTAGTTTAGAAATCATTGTTTTTCCCGACAAATTTTTCAGTTCCGCTACTTTTGTTTATTTGCTAAAATAATTTATTACTAACAACCAATTTGTATAAAAAAAAATACATCCAATCCCAATGTTTCTCTTGGTCCATTTGTTACATCTCTAAGTAGAAGAGTTCCTTTTACTTAGACATTTGCTTTTTTATACATCAAACAAGACGAACAAGATTGAATCATGTTTTCTATATTATTATTAATTTATGGCCAAAATAAAATTTCTCTTGCCCGACTTTTTTCTAATCCTAAATGTGAAAAGTGTATTTTCTTTAACATTTCTTTGCAGAACTTTTTTGCTAGTACAACCGTTAACTTTTAAATATCAAACCATCCAATATATTTAAGTCATCTGTATAATTAACATACGGTTTAATCAAACCTGGAATAGAAAATTTATCTTTTGGCTAATCTGTTTCTACGACTTGTATTAATGTTCACATTTCTTTATCTAATAAAATTTCTTTCTTGAACTCCTCTTTTTTATCAAAAGTCATCGTTAAAGACTCAATTACCATATATACATGCGCTTCTAATTCTCTTTGTAGAAAATCGGCTTTTTTGTTGTTCTGTGCTCAAGATAATGCGTCTGCTATTAGTAATTCATTTCCCGGTTTGTATTTTACATTAATATTTTATCGTTGATGATTTAATATAATTCTTTGTAAACGAGCTGGATATTCATTAATAGGCTTTTTAATATATGCCTCTAACGGTTTATAGCCGCTTTTGACAATTACGCTTCGGCAATGGCGGATCTTCTTTGTTCTCTGTTGTGGACATCAGTTCACCGCACTTTCCTTTTTTTTCTTTTTTAACTCTTATCTATTATATTCACGTACTCGATTGCGTCATGTCATATTTGTTATTTTAATAATGTTAAAATAAAAAGTCCATTATAATATTTAAGAAAGATCTTTATCAGTTGAATAATAAAAGTGAACTGAACTATAACAAAATATTAAAAGTAACTACAATCATGAAGATGGCAGTGATGCCAACATAATAAACTTAAATCTAGTCTTTTTCTTCTTTTTCATGTTCAGTGTCCGGACGTGTAATTAATAAATAAATTTAGAGTAAAATCTAATCTTAATTCAAACTGTTTTTAGTAAAATCAGAACTTTAAAACTCAAAAAAATATAATAGTATCAATAAAAGTATTTTCAATATAAGGTACTCATATCAATACAAAATAGCTAAGTACATTTATGAATTTCACTTAAGGAAACTTCAATTTGAGGAGTGAATTTAGGATAAAATCTAGTTTATTGATAACATGTTCAAGTACATTAGCTAAGCTATAAGAAAATGTTTTCTCCAAAAACTCCAACGTTTGGACTTGTAATTCAGCTATTTCGGCCTAGTTTTGGCCTTATTGGGTTGTAGTTTGTAAAGAAGTGGCAATGATTATGCCATAACAGGCTCACAGATACACTTTTCTATCATATAATAACCGTATTAGTATAAAAAAACTGCAAAATAACTGATAGCCATATTTGGCCATGTTTACCTCTCATTAACTGCTACTAGTAATTAATCAGCCATAAGTATGCCATAAAAGGCTCATAGATAAGCTGTTACAGTGTTGAAATCATTATTATGGTACAATTTGTCGTATAATAATAATTGTTTAAAGCAAAAGATTGGCCATGTTTGATAACTATAATTTGGCTATGTCTTGGCCTTATTGTTTATCATTTATGAGACGTTGACCTTAGCTGGACCGTAAGACTTACATAAATTTGTTATGTTTGTATCAGAACTGTAATTAAGTTACAATGTTAATTATGTAAGAAGAAGACGAAGTAAACGACGTTTCTTAACTTGCGCGAGAAACGGCGATTTGTAAATGTTAATATCTCGCGAACGGATAGACCAATTTGAAATTTGTTTTTTTTTTTTATTTTTTTCAGGTCGATGATGGCAATAACATTATAACAAAAAAATTGCAATTGTATTATTATTGTTGCTTTTTTTGAATATTGCAAATCAGCATTTGTTCGTGTCTGAAAAGAGACACGGTAGTGCTGGGGGCACAAAAAACAATCGTTGTTTTTTACTTTGCCACAGACACTACCGTATCTCTTGACATTATTGGCGATGCGTTCGTTGTTACACAGTACATAAATGTAGTAGAATTTACGTATGATAACATCTGATAAAAAACGCAAAAAATTATACAAAATATTATTCAAAAATATTATCAAAATGTATAATATTAATTACGAAACATTATAAAAATAATTATAAAATAATTTTAATTAGAAGCTGTGATAAAAGAAAAAAAAGCATAATCTTTCCGCTCAACCAGCTAACATAGCAGTAAAGAAAATTGAAACAAAAATTGAAAAGCAAGCTATAAAAAGTCATGCGAAACGAGCTCAAATCATTTCTGAATCGACGGCTCATTGTTCCAAAACAATTTCGGTGAATCTACCACAGGCAGCTTCAATGCAAAGAATAATTAGTCGTAAATGACATGACAATGCTTCATATCCGTTGAATCCAAAAACAAGAGATGAATTAATAATAGCCGATAAATATACGAAGAATTTACAAAATGATGATTTTTTAATACACTCTGAAGGTAAATATGTTTTTTAATATTTGAATTAAATTAAATAATAAAAATATATATTTATAGATAACAAAGCTGAATATGATAAGAAATCAAGAGACACGGTAGTGTCTCTGGCCAAGTACAAAAAAACGATTGTTTTTGTGCGGCCAGAAAAGAGGCACTAACGTGTCTCTTTTCAGATACGAACACATGCCGTTTTTCAACATACAAAAAAAGCAACAATAGCAATAAAATTCTAAATTTTTTTGCTATAATATTGTTGCCATCATCGACCTGAAGAAAATAAAAGAAAAAAATGTTGAATTGGTCCATCCGTCCACGAGATATTAACATCTAAAAATCACTTGAATAAACCACTTGTTTTAAAAAATATTTTTTACTCAATTAATGTGATGTATTAATACCAATGTGTTTTTGTGATTTATATGACTCAACTAATAATTATCGATTATTAAAAATATCACATTTGAGAATGTATAATAAGTTAACATAAAAATTGATCTGGCAGATGGAGTATATTATCGAATGTAGCGCTATTAGTCAATCACTTGTGATAAAAAATATCGTATTTCGCATTTTTTTAACGCGTATAGGAAAACGTTTTTTCCGGATGCAAAAAAGTCGGGAAATTGATCGTTTTCACGACTGTTTTGCAGCTGGAAAAACCTGGTTTTGCGAGTTTTGTGAAAAAATTTCTCTAACATTTCTTGATTTTTCTTGGGAAAGTTGTTTACCAGTTTGCTTTAAGTTAAATGATGTGCCAATTTACTTTTTACTGATGACTTTTAAATTACAAGTCACGAAGTTTCCGACTACATTATTTATAATACGTCGGAGTTATACAGAAAATTTGAAGCTTACTAACTACATTTATAGTCACAATGAATATAAAAAATATTTAGAAACATAGAGAAATAATATACACTTACATTTGTTTGTTTATTTTAAATCGTCACTTATTTCTAAAATTATAATATATGTTAATAATAATTATTGCATAATTAACCACAAAATAATATTTTATAGATTAAAAGTTGTTTGGAGTGAGACTTCTGATCCCCGCACTGTAGAAAACTGTGTTTATGTATTATGTATCATTATTATGTACATATTAGTGATTACATATTACACGGAAAATAATCACTATACGAATTGAAAGTTAAATAACTATGAAAAAATGTTTTTATTTGATTAACAATGATTTTGTAAAGTACACGAACACTAAATGAAAATATAGGTAAACGTTTCAGTACAATTCTAAAGTTGTAATATTTGATTCTGTAAAAAGGCAGCAGTACACTTTACATTACATTATTAATTCAGTCCCGCATTTTTAAAACGTTATATACTAAAGATATAATTCTGTTAAGCATACAACTTACGTGCACAGTTAATTGTAATAATTACTCTAACAATGTTACAATTACTTTCAATTTCCAATTATATTTTATTATCTATATTTTTAATAAAGTTTGAAGTATTACTTTAAACTAACAATTTTTTACTTAAAATACAAAGTCTTTTTGAATATAACGATCATAAAAATTAATGATATAGAAAGTTATATAATAATACTACTGTACATCTTATGCTTGAGAATACAAAAAATTTTGTTCTTATACATTTATATGCCCATTTTATTGTGACATACTGTATATATATTTAACTGAAATTGAATATGCTTTATGATGCTTCGGCGATAATTGATAACTTATATGAAACAAAATACAGGATTTTTAATATTTCCAATTTAACGGTTGGTATTTGGGGCACTCAGAAGAGAAATTTAGCAATTTGCTTAAGGGCATTTCATTTTGCTATGTTTTGGATTGCGTTATATGGCCAGGTAAATTAACATAAAAATTGATTATCAAAGGAAGTCGCATAATTTATTGTTATTTTAGTTGAATTATACAAAACTTAGATGGAATGATATTGATGAGTTATGTGTGAGTAGCGTTTGGCTTGTTGCAGTAAGTTCTGGATTCTTAATGCTGATGAGAAATTGGATATATTGGAAAAAAGTATACACGGTTTTCATATGCTATTTAATATTATATTTATGATATACTATTCTTTTAATTATTATTGTGTATTGTGTATAATCACAATATTTATGATCACATCGATTTATGATCACACTCACATTGTGATCATAATTTAAACCAGTATAAGATTAAGACACTTCTTTGTTTTAATGACACAATTTATAGTCAATAAGAAACCATTCTTACACTTTAAATTCTATTTCAATATGTTCGCCAGGTCCCGATATCAGCTATACGAAACATTAAAGGCCGAATGAAAAAATCAAAGCATTGGGAAACAATCATATTGAATAAATAATAAACGTCCAATGTAAAGAATGAATCTAAAATAATATCTTAATTCCATTGATACTTTATTTTAGTAAAATAGGAAAATCTTTAGAATGATTTTGGTTAATTCTACGCACAAAACGCACCAAGTAGCTCAATTAGAAGTGAAAATGAGTGAGTTCTTTTCTTTAAAAAGAATTTCATTTTCACTTATATTAAGAATACGTATAGTAATTTTTTAGGTTTCTTAGTTAAGTATGTTTTGTTTTTGATTATCCTATCTTACTTAAATAAAATTTGAATGGAGTTTAGATTGTACTCTAGATTCATTCTTTGAATTGGAGGTTTATTATTATTTAAACGTGTTTGCTTCTTATTATTTAGATTTTTCTGAACGTGAGCTGTACTTTTTTAGTTGATTTTTGGTTTGCATTATTTTTTATAACTGTTTGGATTTATTTACATTACTGTCTCATAAGTCTCTCAGAAGCCTTCCTCTGTATTCCATAATCACTGATATGTGTTAGTTCGATGGACTGTTTAGAAGAAATACGGTAGGTCTGACCGCACAAAAAACGATCGCTTCTTGTACTTGGCCAAAGACACTACCATGTCTCTTCATCTCCGGGAGTTATTTGAAATTAAGGACGTTCGGACATGAACTGATTTAACGATAAGAATTTGATGAAAAAAATATATGTTGTTCCGAAAGATCAAATAAAATACTGTGCAAAATTTCAAGAAGATTGTCTCATTGATTTTTGAGAAAAAAATTGTTAAATATCAGAACAAAATACAT
>JABFPJ010004999.1:0-12803 GCA_022817425.1 Gryon sp. ZL-2020 | reverse complement strand
AATCAACATAAGAAATTGTCAAAAAAAAAAGTAAAATTTTTATAGAACTATTAAATAACTTGTTTTAATGGTTAAACACAATTGAAGAATCAAAATGTGTAAGAAAATAACATTCTATAACTTGTTGAAATAAATGTTTAATTATGAAGAACGTATTATTTTAATAATAGCTTAATTTTAATCTTAAAAATGCTATTCATAATTACTCATTATGAGTGTGAAATTAGTAACAAATGTTACTAAAAATATCCAATAAAGAAATATCTATTTCCAATTGTACATTTTATCAAGAGTTTAAATCTCTAAAATAGTAAAAAATTGATTATTACAATTTTTTAACGAGTTTTTTATCTGAATGTTTCAACTTAAAATAATTAATATTCATAAAAATATAATGATGTAAAACAGAGAGTATTTTTACAGTATTTGAAGATAATGAATGGTACAGAATAGAACTTTAAGTTATGAAAAGTTTGGAAAAGAATAATTAAGGTCTTGCAAATACATATGCGCTGAATGTTGATGTTAATTTCGTACGCTCTATACTCAAAATTATTGCATCGAAACAAAAAATGTTATATAACATTTTTGTCTTATTTTTGTTCGTAGAATACGCTGGCAAAATATTTTATGCCTATTTTGAGACACCCTGTATAATTAAATTAGTATTACTTTTGGATTAACTTTATAATAATAAAATGAAAAACAGCGCCAAGTACAAAAATTAATCTCATAGAAAGAACACAAATAAGAAGTATCAAGTACTACATGCGGAATTATTATTTAGTTTTGTTAGCTCTAATTAATATTCTGAGTTAAGAACATACCATTAAATCAAATAATTTTTTTATTAATAACCGAATTGTTAGTTTTGTTAGTTCTAGTCAAACGATCAATTTCGTTAGCTGTATTAGTTTTCCTTAGTTTCCTTAGTTAATTAATTTTTTTTAATTAATTTTTTCCTTAATTTCCTTAACGCTATTTCTTGTAAAATAATAAGAGAAGTAGTATCTCGCTTTGTACTTGGCGGGACACACTACCGTGTCTCTTAATAACCCAAAATATTCTCAAGTAATTAAGCAATAATTAATATTAAGTAATAGTAATAAGAATTGTACAGTATTAGAGCAAGTCAATTATCAATTTTATTCTATCGTTATATATATAAAAGTTTAGTGCTCAAAAAGAGCTACTTGAGTCCTAAATTAAAGAAATTAATGCTTTGTATATAAAAAAATAGCTTTTGCTAACTTAAGATTAAGTTAGCATTCTTAAGTTAAGCAAGACATGACACATTGTAATTTTACATATACATCAAAATTTAGTGCTCAAAAAGTGCTATCTGAGTGCTTAATTAAAAAACTTAATGCTTTGTATTTTTAAAAAACCAATTTGGTTTTTGCTAACTTAAGATTAAAATAGCAAAACAGGACACATTGTAATTTTACATATACATCAAAATTTAGTTCTCAAAAAGGGCCAAATTAAATAATTTGGTGCCTTGTGTTTGAAAAATATACAATTCGGTATTTGCTAACTTGACATTAAGTTAGCAAAAAATTACTATAAAAAATCAAAATGGAAAATAAATAGCTGACAACTGTTTAAATCAAAGTCCTAATAGTACCGCTCAATAAGAACTTTTAATTTGTACTTTAACATATTAATGCCTTTGATTTTTTTTAAAAGTAATAAGGATTTTGCTGACTTAAGTTTACAGACAATCAGTGCAATTACATACTGAAAAAGCGCTTAAGTGCTAACCGAATTCCAGAAATGCAGTATCGATTCTGAAAAATAATTCGGGTAATCGTACATTATTTCAATGATCATTGGTACACTGCTACTTGCGCAATTAATTAAATTTCAATTGTTTCGTGTGAACTTTTATAGAAGGATGTTTCATCTGCGGATATCGGAATCAAGATTTGTGCTTCTTTTTTATACGTGTGATGTCTTATTTTTAAATTCATAAGTGACACAATGAAATCAAAAAACGGATATTTTGAATTTTCTCGAACGAATTGAAGTAGTTTGTCGTCATCCGCAACCGCTGATGAAATAGCTTGTGCAAGAGCGTCGAATGCGCATGTATTTCGAAGAGTGTATGTAATTTTTCCGATGCATATAATTTCTAAACTAAGTAAGTTGCCGCTTTTTGAAATAGGCAACTAAGTTTTAGTAGGCAGGATAATTTTTGTGAGTTATCTAAATATCTTGAACAAAAAAGAATAACTTTGTTGCATTCTTTTTTGTTTTTTTCTCCTTCAGAACCTGGTTTCTCCAGTTTTCTTGCTCTTCAATTAATTCGATAAAAGATGTGTCCATTTGTTCTATTTTTTTATTGTCTTTCTTTTGCATCTTCTCTTCCGGAGCTGTTCTTTTACTTTCTTTTACTTGATTTCCGTTCGGATTATTTTGTTCATGGTTTTCAATTAGGCTGATTTCTACATCTTCGTTAGTTTATTCTTGCTCTACTGTTTCTTCCAATTATGTTTCTACAAAATTTTCTACAATAACATCTTTATATGTACAATCTTTATGCGAGTCCTCATTTTCGTTTTTCATCGCCTGCTACTTCTCCATCAACTGTATTTTCAAAGTCTCGTTCTTTTGACTCTTGTTCTGTCAAATTTTCTTGAATTGATTCTTCGTCTCTTAAACTTTCTTCTCCACGAGATTCCGTTTCTATCAAATCTACTTTTTTAGCAGAATCGTCAACTATTATATCTTCTTCCATCTCTTCCATTCTATTTGCTGACTCATCTGTCATATCTAAAATCATTTTTCCATCTCTTACCTTTCTTCGATCTACATTAACTGCTTCAGTCACCTTAGCCTCTGCTAATTTTAAAGCGCCATTTAAATAATCGATATGTTTCTTTACGAAAGAATCTCTACTCTAAATTGTTCATTTGGATATTTTTCATCAATCATAATTTTGTTTTTTATGTAATTAAACTCACTTTCGACACACGCACTACTAGCGGGAATTCTGCCATATCCAAATTCGTGCCTTTTCAGGCATGTCCATTTGTTTTTTTTTGTTTTTTTGAAGAAAGAAAAAAAAGAAAAAACGTTTCAACATCTTTTAAAAGGTAAGTGGCTAATTCCGGATAATAATGCGCATTTTCCCTGTCGCCTTCACTCAACGACGCAGAGACATCAGAATTAAGCTTCTCACCCCATGCTTTCCACTTATTTCTTATAACTTCAAAGCTATTGTCATCATCCAAATGATCGCTGGATGATACTTCATTATTAGTGGACATATTTATAATGTCATTAACTATTTTATTACCCGTCATCATTGCTTTTAACCTAGCTTTGCTTTTTTCACATTCTGTGTCTTCACCAGACGAATCCTGACCATCCGTTCCGCTCCGACATATGATTAACAGGTCTTTCAATATAAGACCAGTCGCTTCCATATCAGTAAATAAAATTAACTGTCCTATGCAGCCCATAAAGAAAGCTTTGATCCGTGGAGATTTGTTTTTTGTAAAGTTTGCATACATCTTGATGACATGCGCTACATCCACCCTGACGTAACACGGCGGCATGTTATTGCCCCAGCATGCATCAGCGTAACGCTCAATTGTTAAATGACCCGTCAAAGCACGAATTAGTGCTGTGAGAAGCGCACGTGAAAAGTCCGATACTACTTCTTTGAGGGACGGTACTCCAGAATGGATCCAGTTGAGAATCATATTCTTGATCTAGATGATGTTGTGGCTCTCTGTAATCATCTACACTACGGGAAATTGTGAACCAATAAATCAATTACCCCTAAAAATGAAACAAGAAAATCATTAATATTAATATTATAAATATAAAATGAAATATAAACAAAACACTGATTATGTGTATTGAAATTGAGATCACGATCATTCAACCAAACTACATTTCATCACAACTAGATTAGAACAAATCAGATCATATCACATCACCTCAAACCATATCAAATTATATCAGATTTTAGTAAACCATATCAGGTCATTTTATAACATTTCAAACCATATCAAATCATAAAAAACCATACCAGACCATGTCAGACTCATAAAACACTTTGAAAAAACATATCCAGTCGTACCCAATAAACCATATCAAACGATGTCAAACAATATCAAACAATATCACACTATATCAGACCTATAAAAGACATTATGAGAACATGTCAAACTATATGAAATCATATTAAATTATATGAAACCATATAATTTGAAATGTATAATATAAAATAATATAAAATGAAATAATAATATGAAATGAAACTATAGCAAACTACATGAAAATATATTAAACAATTTCAGATTCATAAAACACTTTATCAGACCATCTTAAATAATATCAAACTATATTTAACCATATCAAACGCATAAAACACGTTATCAAAACATTGCAAACAATACCAGTCCTATCAAACATTTCATCAGCATATATGAAACCATATTAAATCATTTAATGTCAGACCCATAAAACACTTTATCAAATCATATCAAAGCATATCTGATCAAACATTATCATAACTTATCAGAAAATATCTGATAATAGCCACTTTCCGTAATGTCCCGCGTGCAGAAAAATGTCGTTTTCCACTCGGGCGCAAGCACCGTAGTACAAAAATATACTATTTCGTTACGAGGAAAGGAAAAAAAGCACTTGTATCACAAATGAAATTTATTGATATCTTTTAAATTTTTTTAAATAAAAAATTGGTTCGCATAAAAATTATGTTGGAAAACGGACACAGCAACGTTCAAATTCCAAGCAAACTTCGTACAAACCGTTTATGCAAAGTTTGCATGAAAATGATGCAAACTGTGTTATCAGGGATATCCTATAATTGTACATTCTCTAGATATAAAATACAGAGTTCTTTCTCTTGTTTATTTACCTTATTTCCGGTTTCATGTTTATATCTTCAAGTTGGTAAAACATTCTTTATTTTTTAAAGATTGTAACCAAGATAGGTTACGGCTCCGCGGAAACTCGGCGAACTGTCAAAGTGGGCAGTTCACCGAACGGACTTTAAAGGGCTGATAGCCCGGCCAATCGCGTCGCGCGGTTAGCAGGCCAATACGAATTCGTAAAGAATTGGCCGGCAATTGTGTTTGGTTCTCGCCGCGCCAAAAATCTCGCCGCTAATTTTTGCGTTTTTTTTGCAATTTGCGTTATTTGTGTCTTCGTCGTCGTCGTTGCTGTCAACGTCGTCAAGTCCTCGTCGTCCAGGTCGTCTTTGTCATCGTCGCTACCGTCGTCATCGTCGTTGTCGCCGCAGCCAAGGACATAGGGCACGATATTCCATAGGTTTTCTTGGGGGCTACGTAAGTCGTTATTTTTTTGTATTTTTTTGTGCCATCCAGTGTCCGTCTTTGCGTGCGTAAGAGTTTCTGCCGCTCGATCAACTACCCTGTCGATATTTTTCTTTATTATTAATTATTAATCACCGGTGAACGGTCCACCGCGTGACAAGATACGTATATAAAATATAATGACAGTAAGAATTAATGACCTGAAAATAATAAAAATTTAAATTTCTTCGATCGTTTGTCTTTTTAGATAAACGAATAAAATATTGAAGCTGCAATAACTACTTCAATAAAGGAATGGTAAATTTTGAAAATACAACATAAATTATAATAATTACATCTGAACCTGTTGATAACATTGCATGTGTCGCTATGTCCAAAGAACTGTCATCGGATGATACCTGGAAGAAAAATTGGACTTATAATAATTGTCAAGACAGCATATCTGGTGATCACCTCGTATCAAAATGTGATTAACTAGAACTTGACTTTTTCAAAATTAACGCGTCAAGTGCATAAATATGAGTTTCAATGAATGCTTGCAATTCCTCAAAAGTGGGAGTTTCTTGTTTATCTCCAAGCAAAAGTTCCCATGCTTTGCGGGTCGTTTGATCAAGACTCTTTGTGACAGCAAATACAAATATTTGATCCCAATATCTTGTGGGGCATTTTAAATGTTTCAATGAAGCTATGGTATTCGTTACAGTGTCTAACAAATTTTGTAGATCTTTGGATGACTCATTTGTGACAATTGGAAGAGAAAATAGAGTTTCTATATGCGAATTGATTATTTTTCGTGAATTGTCATACCGTTTAATCAAAGAATGCCATGTGACATTGAAATTTTCAGATGTGACGGGAACATCATTTAATTTTGCAGCAGCAGCACCATCAAGACAAGTTTTGAGATAGTGCAGCCGTTGAAGGTCATCAATCTCGAATAAAAATTGACTCAAAATAATCATGAAACGTTCGCCAATTCTTGTAGTCACCTGAAAATCGCGGCAAATTCATAGGAGGTACCTTAACTGTACGACGAAACTTTTGCGTATCCAAAGGTTGAGATTGATCTTGAGATGGCGTGTTGTTAGCTGGAACTGGTGTGACATGTTCCTGCAGGTGTTCGATCATGTTCAAGACGTTCATTTCCTTTTTCAAAAACCATTTATCTTGAAAATACGGATGATTCGAACGTTCATCGGTGGTTGCAGTCATAGAAATTTGAGCATGCAACTCACGACACTGCTGCCAAGCAGTATGCACATACTCTAGTCGAACACGTGCTTTATTCACCGGGATGGGTCGTTCAAAATCAAGCGCAGCATAACATTATTGAACAGATTCATAACATTGTTCTTGTTGAAATATCAAATCAGGAAGTGTTGACGGCATCTTGGAATCGTCAGATGATGATAGTTGATCAGAATCTTTGGTGTCTTTAAATATCTGCGTCGACGTACTCGAATCACTATGTGACAATTCTAAATCTGACATGTAGTTCAAATGAACTTGTAACACACACTTGTTGATCAGATAGTCACAAGACTATGCACAGAACTGCAATTGTCAGTTATCATTCAAAATCAATAGTAAATGCAATGACTGATGTCACTTATTATGACTCACAATTGCTTATCACACAGAGGTATCATCAACTGTCACTTCACTAAGTTAAGAAAGAAAACAACATCATAAATGTAATGTGGTTTATGTTGAATTCATAAAACTGCCTACACTATTTGTTAATCAACACAAATAATGAGAAAAAGTCATCTAAGTTCACTAAATGTCGGTGGAAATCATCCCTACTATCGAGGAGAGTCATCCATCTATAATGTTCACATGAAAATTCATAGCTGGATCATGGACATGCATAAAAAAGCAGTCGATCGACTCATAAACTTGCGTGCTAATTTCATAGTGCCGAAAATGAAGCGCTGGCAAGTGTTGAGCTGTGCCTTATGCTCTCAGCACGCGAGGCCCTGTAGCGAGATATAAAGTGACGGGACTGCGCGCGCAGCGAGAGGCAAGCGGAGAAGAGACCGTATGATGGCTTCAGCGAGGAGTGAGCGGTGCGGAGGATCCGAATTTGGTGTAAGAGCTGCGGGGTACATGCACGTTGCGGTGGAGAGGGACACCCTTCTTTTTATCCAAAGGAATTTTCTAGAACGTGACGTCACTGAGAAATTTTCACAAAGCACATGTGTCGAAATGTTCAAACTTTTACACCATATAGATGGAAAACTTTTATAATGCCTTCCTTTTTGTTATATTTGGTTTTTTACACTCAGTTTTTCACAGCCCTGTAGAACCTTGAATTTTTTATCTAATGCCCGAACACTAGTAACACCATCCTGGCAGGATCGCCAAATGTTTATTTATTCAATTTAATAATATCCGGGATGATGGGCGTTAAACTTGTTCGGGAAAGGGTTCACAGGGAGAGAAAAGAGTTTAACTCAGATTTACTGAATGAACAATACTCACTCGCGTTTTATTAATTTTTAAACATAATTATGGCATTTCGTGTGTATCGCTTGAGCACGAAACGCAGACTGAAAACTGTTATACACTCAAAAAAAGAATTTCTTCATCAAAACATACCACAAAGGTGCGATGATAAGTACAAAAACAGGGCAGCAAAAAATGAAAACAAACAGTTATTCGTCGAAGAAACGCTCAAACTAAAATTCCATACTTCATATAATTCTCGATAGGATATAAAATATAAATTCAAAATTTTCGTTACATAACTTTACAATTACATTTTTAGTATGTAAGGAAAAGTTTTTCGTTAACTATAACATTTGTAATATGTAATGAAAAGTTTTTCGTTAACCATTACTTTTGTAATATGTAATAAAAAGTTTTTCGGTAACCATTACTATTGTAATGTGTAATGAAAATTTTTCCAATAACTATTACGATTGTAATGTGTAATGGCAATTTTTCCAATAACCGTTACTTTTGTAATTTGTAATAAAAAGTTTTCCATTAACCATTACTATTTTAATGTGTAATGGAAATTTTTCCAATAACTGTTACTATTGTAATGTGTAATGGAAATTTTTCCAAAAACCGTTACTTTTGTAATTTGTAATAAAAAGTTTTCCATTAACCATTACTTTTTTAATCTGTAATAAAAAGATTTCAATTAACCATTACTTTTTTAATATGTAATGAAAATTTTTCGTTAAACATTACATTTGTAATATGTAATGAAAATTTTTTCATTAACCATTACTATTGTAATGTGTAATGTACATTTTTCCAATAACCGTTACTTTTGTAATTTGTAATAAAAAGTTTTCCATTAACCATCACTTTTGTAATCTATAATAAAAAGTTTTCCATTAACCATTACTTTTGTAAAATGTAATAAGAAGTTTTTCGTTAACGATAACATTTGTAATGTGTAATGAAAAGTTTTCCATTAACCATTACTTTTGTAATCTGTTAGAAAAAAATATGAAAAATCAAAAATAATGACGTCTAAAACATATTCAACTTTCTCAATTCAAATATTTAATCTAAAGTGAAATCTTATTTTAATTCAAACTTTATTCAAGCAAAATTGGAAATCAATCATTAAAATTTGAAAAAATAAAAAACATATTAGTATAACTAATCACTAAAATTTTTCTCAATATACGGTATTGATATCAATAAATATGTTCAAGTACATTCGCTAATTTTATTTGAAAAATCTGCAACTTGGGGAGTGAATCTACAATAAAATCTGATTTATTAACTAACATGGTTAAGTACATTAGCTAGCTATAGACCTTTAGATAATAGAAAACTGAACTCCAAAATTATGAAACTAAAACCTAACAAAAATTAGTAACAAAGAAATATAAACATGCAAAAATAATTATTAATACAAATGTATAAAAGTCTAATTTAAATTTAAAGACTAAATAGTATAGTCCATTCTACAATCTTCTACCCAGAAATTACAAAAAGTCTACCATTGGTCTATCATGATAATCTCTGCTTCACCTGCTTCATTATTCTCGAAATTATAAAACATTGAATTTTTAATCAAGCTACAACAGGAGGAATTGAACGCTTAACACCATGGTCGCAATAATAGAACGCAAAGACCTAAACAACTAAGCTACGCAACGTTTGGATATGAATTCTATCCATAATACAAACCATACAAGTTTCTTCATAATAATGAAATTGTAATTACTTTTGTTTATCTATAGATCATTATTATTTTATTTAATATGTAATGAAAAGTTTTCCATTAACAATTATTTTTGTAATAAGCAATAAAAAGTTTTCCATTAATCATTATTTTTGTAATCTGTAATAAAAAGTTTTCCATTAAGCATTACTTTTGTAAAATGTAATGAAACGTTTTCCATTAACCATTACTTTTATAATCTGTAATAAAAAGTTTTCCATTAAACATTACTTTTGTAATATGTAATGAAAAGTTTCTTGTTAACCATTACATTTGTAATGTGTAATGAAAAGTTTTCCATTAACCATTACTATTGTGATTTGTAATGAAAAGTTTTCCATTAACCATTACTTTTGTAATCTGTAATACAAATTTTTCCACTAACCATAACTTTTTCGATATGTAATGAAAACTTTTTCGTTAACCGTTATATTTGTAATATGTAATGAAAAGTTTTCTATTAACCATTACTTTTGTAATATGTAATAAAAAGTTTTTCGTTAACCATTACATTTGTAATGTGCAATGAAAACTTTTTCGATAACAATTACATTTGTAATATGTAATGAAAAGTTTTCCACTAACAATTACTTTTGTATTATGTAATGAAAAAATTTCCATTAATCATTACTATTGTAATGTGTAATATTAATTTTTTTATTAACCATTACTATTGTAATGTGTAATGGAAATTTTTTCAATAACCGTTACTTTTGTAAATTGTAATAAAAAGTTTTCCATTAACCATTACTTTTGTAATTTGTAATAAAAAGTTTTCAATTAACAATTACTTTTGTAATATGTAATGAAAAGTTTTTAGTTAACAATTACATTTGTAATGTGTAATGAAAAGTTTTCCATTATTATTACTTTTGTAATATGTAATAAAAAGTATTCTATTAACCATTACTTTTGTAATCTGTAATACAAATTTTTCCATTAACCATTACTTCTTTAATATGAAATAAAAAGTTTTTCGTTAACCATTACATTTGTAATATGTAATAAAAAGTTTTTCGATAACCATTACATTTGTAATGTGTAATAAAAAGTTTTTCGGTAACCATTACATTTGTAATATGTAATAAAAAGTTTTTCGATAACCATTACATTTGTAATGTGTAATGAAAAGTTTTTCGGTAACCATTACTATTGTAATGTGTAATGTAAATTTTTCCACTAACAATTACTATTGTAATGTGTAATGTAAATGTTTCCAATAACTATTACTATTGTAATGTGTAATGGCAATTTTTCCAATAACTGTTACTATTTTTATGTGTGATGTAAATTTTTTCAATAACCGTTACTTTTGTAATTTGTAATAAAAAGTTTTCCATTAACCATTACTTTTGTAATATGTAGTAAAAAGTTTTCCATTAACCATTACTTTTGTAATATGTAATAAAAAGATTTTCGGTAACCATTACTATTGTAATGTGTAATGGCAATTTTTCCAATAACCGTTACTTTTGTAATTTGTAATGAAAAGTTTTCCATTAACCATTACTATTTTAATGTGTAATGGAAATTTTTCCAATAACTGTTACTATTGTAATGTGTAATGGAAATTTTTCCAAAAACCGTTACTTTTGTAATTTGTAATAAAATGTTTTCCATTAACCATTACTTTTGTAATCTATAATAAAAAGTTTTCCATTAACCATTACTTTTGTAATCTATAATAAAAAGTTTTCCATTAACCATTACTTTTGTAATCTGTAATAAGAAGTATTCCATTAACCATTACTTTTGTAATATGTAATGAAATGTTTTTCGTTAACCATAACATTTGTAATGTGTAATGAAAAGTTTTCCATTAACCATTACTTTTGTAATCTGTAACAAAAAAATATGAAAAATAAAAAATAATGACGTCTAAAACATATTTAACTTTCTCAATTCAAATATTTAATCTAAAGTGAAATCTTATTTTAATTCAAACTTTATTCAAGCAAAATAGGAAAACAATCATTAAAATTTGAAAAAATAAAAAATATATTAGTATAACTAATCACTAAAATTTTTCTCAATATAAGGTATTGATATCAATGAATATGGTCAAGTACATTCGCTAATTTTATTTGAAAAATCTGCAACTTGGGGAGTGAATCTACAGTAAAATCTGATTTATTAACTAACATGGTTAAGGACATTAGCTAGCTATAGACCTTAAGATAATAGAAAACTAAACTCCAAAATTATGAAACTAAAACCTAACAAAAATTAGTAACAAAGAAATATAAACATGCAAAAATAAGGTTCCGTTAATTTTGTTAGTTTTGTTAGTCTTGTTAATCTTGCTAGTTATAACAGTTATACATACTTCTTAATTTCATCAGTTTCGATGCAAAATAAAAAACTTGGCGCGAACCATATTTACTTAAATTAAGTATTAACCTCTACAATATATATAATCTAAATTATAAAAGATTATGGTTCGCGAAGTTTTTTATTTTGCATCGAAACTAACGAAACTATCGGAAATAATGAAACTAAGAAGTATGTACAAAATTCATGTACAAATTATAATTATCATTAATGATTCATCTTATGACTTATTATATTATACAAATTGTTATTACATAATAATATTTTCAACACCATAACATTATATCTGTAAGCCTGTTATGGTATAGTTATGGCCAAGTAATTACCAGTAGCAAGTAATGAGGACAAAACATGGCCAAAAAGTTATTAAAGTAAATTATGGGAACTTTATTAAGAGCACATGGGGAGCATATGGGAAACTTAGGGGAAGCATATGAAAAGCTTATGGAAAGCATATGAGAAGCTTATGGGAAGCTTATGAGAAGCTTATGGGAAGCTCATGGGAAGCTTATGCGAAGCTTATGGGAAGCTTCTGGGAAGCTAATGGGAAGCTAATGGGAAGGTAATGGGAAGCGTATGGGAAGCTTATGGGAAGCTTATGGGAAGCTTATGTGAAGCTTATGGGAAGCTTATGGGAAGCTCATGGGAAGCTTATGGGAAGCTTATGGGAAGCTTATGGGAAGCTTATGGAAAGCTTACGGAAAGCTTATGGGAAGCTTATGGGAAGCTTATGGAAAGCTTATGGGAAGCTTATGTAAAGCTTATGAGAAGCTTATGGTAAGCTTATGTGAAGTTTATTGGAAGCTTATGGAAAGCTTAAAGATCGCACGGACGCACACGTACGCACACGCTGGCACGCACATATAATCACATACGCACGCATACGCACACACATTAGCACGCACGGACACACACACACGGACACACACGCATTCACGCACACATACGCACGCACGGACACACAC
>JABFPJ010004998.1:0-12803 GCA_022817425.1 Gryon sp. ZL-2020 | reverse complement strand
ATATCATATATGAATCTGAGGACAACTCGATATCAATGTAAGAAAATATTATAAAATAAAATGAAAAATATAATATGGTATAGTAAAAATTATTATGCTATATTATAGTTTCTATTCAATCCCATGATAAGAATTGATCTATCATATAGCATTTTTTACTATACCATATTCTAGTTTTTCCCATAAAATATAATAATTTTTTCCATGGATGTCGAGTTGTCCTCAGATTCATAAATGGTATAGTAATTTTTATTAGAAGTTACAATAATTTTTATTACGCCTTTAATTAGCATGTATAGTATTATATTAGGTATTTAGTCAGAACGCATAGACGATTATACGGAATGGATCATATAGGATTTCACCTAGACGAAGCCGAGGATTCAGCTAGTATATATTAAATTGTGAATGCGACTCCGGTTGTTTTGAACTTTTTTTTCGACTTTGATCCTACAACATTGTGCATATGATTTACGACGGTTTAGGATAACGATGAAATAGTTAACGATGGAATTTTTTCAGTCTAAAATTTTTTTATTTATATATTTAGCATAATTATTACTTTTTGTTTCTTTATTTTAATAGGGGAAAAAAGTGTAAATACTCGTATTTTATTTACCAACTTTATTACATGTTTGATAAATCTTACAAGAATTTCATCCAATATAACAATACATAACCAATGAATATAAAGCATAAATATAATGCAAATACAATAATATTAAACATTGTCATAAAAACAAGTGATAAAGATAATGTTTATAACATATCATATAGAGTTAATGCTGGTTTTTCGTAAACTCCTTTTTCTCGCACTTTCTGTGTCTCTCTTTCAATCTTACATAAATCATATATTTAAATATTTAAATATATCTATATATATATTATATATAATATATTTACTCAGTTTTTTATATATGTGTACATATATATTCGTGTTTATTTTGTCATTTAAAATAATATAACTAGACGGTCATGTTGTTATACGTTAATTCGCATTTTGTTAGCCTACGATCAAAATATTCTTTTCCGACATTTGTATACCCTTTTCTCCGTCTTTCTCGTTCACTTTTGCCAGGACAATACAATTCAGTTCCTGGCATCGCTTACCTACACTAACCTATTTACTTGTATACTAATTTATGTATATGCACTCGTTTAGTTACACGGTTATTTAGTTATTTTTTATTTACAAGACTTCTTTTACCCTCTTTATATAAATTTCCGTTTCAATGATGTAACAAATTTGTTTTCTTCCTCAAATTAACTTCAAAGCAAATTTGCCTTGAAATATGAATTATTTTATACATGTTTATGTTTTACATTTTGTTTTCATTTAATTTTCATTTTTATTTTTAAAATTTAAGAAGACAATTTGGTAAAAGCAGTAATTAGGTAAATATATCGTTAATTTATTTAAATTATGTAACGTATAGGGAAAAGAGAGAAAAATCATCTTTCGTTACATCATTGATTAGAAAATCTTAGCAAAAAGCGCTAGATTGGGTTTTCGGGCAGCACCGTGACGATAAAAATATAATTCGACCTACACATCGCAGTTGTCTTCGTAAGGTAAAATGGCACAATCGCATGCACTGTACAAACACCACAAGCTTTAAAAAATGGTCTAAGTATTGACGGGGCTGTATGTAACTCGCTTGTTTCAGATTTTACCATGCTGCAATGACACATAAAATATAAACAGGATGGGAGGTAAGAATGGGTTAATATGATTTGCTTGACACGGTGAAAGTACAACGTTTTGCTTTTTCTTTTTTTCTTATTTCTTAATTTGCCACTGATGAAAAATACAGTGACGAGTGTATGTTGAGCAGGTATATAGTTACGTCAACAGTGACGTTATGATGCCGCGAAAATTTGTTCAAAGCTACGGCATTAGAGACACGTCGGTTACAAAAAGGAGGCTCTCTCTTATCTTATTGAAAGGCGGCGGATATTAGATTTGTCAGTAAGTGCCAATTTGCTAAACTGAATACATTTTTCTTTTGAAATATGCGCCCTTGGAAAACCGGGTCTCTTCTTTGAAACAGTTGCTCGTATCAAATGAGCACTTATCACGTTACTGGCGATGGAATTTTGCAAAGAATTAGTGTCTCAGAAAGACGAACGGAAAAAGTCCTTTGTACAATTACGTGGTTGTGACAAAAATGAAAAATTCAATAAAATAATATTTACGATGATACGTGTGTTTGGATAGCAAATTATGAATGATTTTATGGATACTGCATCTGGATGCGTGCATGGATAACTTTTTTATAATGCATCAACAAATGTTAAATTTACGCCGGAAGTAGATATAAGAGAGTCTAAAAATTGAAGCACAGTTTTAAAAGACATACATAAAAAAAGTTTGATTACATTTCAGTATGATTTTATTACTACTTAGATTTTTAATTTGTCAAATATGAAATAACATAATTAGAATACAGACGACCGTGTCAAAAGCCATGTATATATAGCTATATCAGTAACATCGTTACGATATACATAATGTTATCGATAATTTTCCGATTATCGGCACTAAATTAACCAAAGTGATGAGGTGGTGTTAATTAGTCAATAAATTAGTTAAAAAATAATCCTCAGTTTAAATATAAATTTTTTAATGCACGACTTTTTTTAATGCACGACGAATCTTTAACTTTATATATTGTCTCAGTATTTCGGACCTGTTGCTCAGAAGAAGTTGCTTGCTGAATAATTCATAATATTAAACTTACGAGAGCCAACGAATGCGAAACAAAATTGCGTGTATCGGATTCGTCCAAGTAAATGTAATATGTAGCAACGACGAAGAATGAGAACAAAGAATGCTGAAATTAATTAAATTGAAATTAAATTCGACGCGTATTACATTTATTCCAGCAGAAATAACAATACTAAAAAGAATGAACGTCGCCGTATGTAGTAACATATCCAACTGGGGCCTCCTTAAATTTGCTAGACGCGCCTTAATGTTATTCCAAAGTCAATAAATATGAGAGCTTTGATGATCACTTAAACTAACATTCTTTTATGTACGAATTTCGACATTTCAAGGCAATATTACAATTGAAATCTGACGAATTTCAAGGGATGCGTAGGGGGATGGGTTTCTTTTCACAAAATTTCATCAACATAAGTAACCTTTCACAAGGAAAAACAAAACTCTAGCTAAAGATCATTTACTAAATATAGTTTTGTTTAATGCTGCTTTTTTAAGAGAACATGTGCGTTACAGTCACATCAATTCAATCTTAATTTAACTTTAATTCACCGCTATTTGATTTATTACCAACTTGAATTCAGATTTTTTAGTGAAAATCATTAATAAAAATAAAACGTGGTGAATTGATGCAAAGGAAACGTTTAAAATTTAATTTGGACATAAATTCAATTTGTTCAATTTAATATTTCCATTGTATTTTTCTAAGTGTAATTACATAAAGTTGAAATAACATAAGTAATTATTTTCTTCTTTTTTTGTTTTTATTTGCTATTGATATTTCTCAACAATTGATTAAACATTAAATCAACCTATTATTAGTTATCAGCCTATATTATTAACTTAACTTTTGATTAACTTATTATGATTGCTGTTTTGATGTTGATTCAATATTTAATCAATATATTATTATGTTATTTTAACATTGCTTGAACATTTATTAATTTTACCACTAAAGTCAATTCAATTAACGTTAACAATTAATAATTAACTTCATGTCAGTATAAACTATATTTATTATATCAAACTTGAATGGACGTTGATTTAATACACACGTTTTCTTAAACCTATATATATAATATGGGTATTTGTTATAGTTTACGTATGAAATAATATTTAAATCTGGGATATTTGATTTTTCGTTTCATAATTCGCTGCATCTTTGTTATCTCGTTAATTCATTTATTTAACCGCGATTAAGACTATTATTAGTTCATTTTTATTATTTATCACGCCGCAACACTGAGAAAGTTTAATTCTTTTTATCTCTATTATTTCTTCGTTTTTGGCTTTTTTTTGTCGTATATTCTCTTTTTTCCTCGCCATTTTTTCTTTTTCACATATATCGCACAGAAAATAGTAATTACACTAAAAATTCGCGCGAAGCGCTCATCCGTTTTCCTTCGTCTCACCGACTCATAGCAGGTTGCGCTCTCCATTTTCGTTGATTTTTTTCATTTTTTCTCCTTCGTTGCCGTTCGTCACTGTAAAACCCGGATGCTTGCAAATTATAATATACAACTTTTTAATATTCGACCTTTCGTCTCTTGGTAAAGTCGCGCGCGCCTTAGCTCTCTTCACGCAAGAGCGTGCTCCGGAACGAATCTGACATTTTAATCTGAAGTATCCAGATGGGATCTCCGATTTTGTATGAAAATGGGCGGATGCGGAAGAGTGGAGTTTAAGAAAGGAAAACTCGACATCCGATGAGTGAGCTGAAAAGCTGATGAAATTATAAGAAAGTAGTTAGACAAAAATTATGCGAAACAAACGCCAGCAGAGTCTCCGACGGTAATTGTCTTTTAATTGTCGTATCGTTTGCAACAAACATATTTTCTTCTTGTTTTTTAACTTTTTCTTTCACTTTACAACTCAGCTACAGTTAAATGTACTTGTCACATTCTGCGATGAGTCATTATTTCTTCCTTGTAATTATGTTCTGAATTTCATTACAATTTTCGTTTTATTGTGAATGACAGTACAATTTTATTGTTCTTAATTGTTATATACAAAGATGCCTCTGTTTAATATAAAAAAGTATATCGATAATACTTGAATAATATATTATTCCACTTTCATGCTTTAAGAAAGTGCTTTTTTTCTTACTTAACAAAAAATTTATCTACCGACAACATGTATTTTTAAATTAATTTCATGATGAAATAGAAGTTAAAGAGATTTGTGTTCGATAAACGAACGTAAACTTCGATTAAATGGATTATTCAATTGTAATTAAATTGATGAATTTATAAGTTTGAGGAAATAATCAATTGAATTTACTAAGGAGATGTTTTTATCTTTAAATAATTAAAATAAATAATTTAAGTTAATTGAAAATTCGATTTTATTCAATAACTTTGAAATTTAATTAAACATTTTCCTTAATTCGCATAAATGATTAAAATATCATATGTGAATAGCGTTATTATAACGAAGTGAATTACTCATTTGTTCTAAGTACATTGAAATGTCAATAAAGGTTAGTTTAAATAGAAGTTCAGTTTACTGAAACTGTGTTTGATTATAATAGAAGTACTCTTGCAATTATGCTAGTTAATTTTTAATTAATTTACAACAGCTTTCGATGTTACATCATTTTATAAATAACTTTGAACTTTCTTTCTAATAAATTGAATTTCTTCGAAAAGATATATATAAACTATTACATGTCTTGAGTATTTTAAAATGTTTAAAAGACATTTTTATTGTAGAGCAAAAACATATCTTTTTTTTATGTATATAAAAAAAACTTATAAAAAGTGATTTTAAAAGTTTAATGAAGCTGGCAAAAATAAGTGCAGATCCTTAAGATTTTAGACGAAAATCAGGTCGAAAGGTTGTAAAGTTAGTGATGCGGTTATATCAAATATCTTGCATCGAAATGAAACTATCGCAAAGTGCCGAATCATTACGAAGAGAAAATGATGAACGTCTGTTATTCAATGTTTGCGCAGAAAAGCACAGATATTATAATGACGTGGCCGATACCTCGGGCAGAAAACTTTCTCAGATTTGCTAACGCAACTTTCTGTAAAGCAAAGAATAAGTTGTCAGAACAGACACTAGAGATTACAAATCTGTTCGTCGTTGCAGTTTACATAATTTGCTTGGCAAACTCTTTTTGACTGCTGGAATAATTGATTCTCAATTATTATTATTTATTATGTTTCACTGTAGAAAAAGACAATTGTATTAGATTAAAACGAAAGAGTGCAGCAGACTGATTTTTCTGGAATTACAAATTTTTGGTAATTAAAACAGTAAAAGTAATCAAACGATTCTTTGTTTACGAGAAAATCGTATGATTAAAGAAATATCGATATTTATTGTAAATTTTGTCTTGCAATCTTTACTTGTATTTAATCACAACTTATTACATCTAGAAAACCAGTAAAATTCCGAGACAAAAGTTTAAAGTAAACATCAAAATTTCTTTGATCATACGATTTTCTGATTAACAAAGAATCGTCTGATTACTTTTATTTTATTCATTAATTACCAAAAATTTTTTATCCAAACAGACAATAATTCTGGCGCAGCAGAATGATAAATCGCTTTAAATATTTACTACAAAAAAATGTATTTTTATTAAAATAAAGTTACATTTTAAATCGATGAAATCTGTTTCATTAATTGTTGTTACTTTTAGAATTATTTGCTAATTTAATACATGTTCTGGAGGTGTATTCTTTATAAATTATTTATATTGTATATCCTTTTATTTAAATTAGGAAGATAAAATCAGCACGAATATTTCTCGCATCAAAAAATTCGTCTTTCATACATTTAGCAAGAATCCTGAAAAAATCTGGCACTTATGTACGATCCAACTTTTGTATGATCATACATAATTTTAAACGTTGCAATTATTGCCTGATTTTCATTCGATTTTTGTCAGATTTATACCGCATGACTTTTTCTATATTCAAACAATCGATTTTAATTATATCAATTTATTCATTTTTAAAAATAGGTTTCCACGTCGCTGGTTCATTTAGATAGACTAAACAAATATGTAAAATTCGTGTTTTGTTGCTTTTTTTAAATTGTTATAAAGGGTATTATTTTTGTCATATCCAATTAATTGGTTATTTTGTATTTTGAGTTAAATAAAATAAACAAATATGATAAAAAACATTCTTTATATAATTTTTGTTAAATATTCCGCACAAAAATTAACGTTTCCTCAATAATGTATATTTAGGTCTAAAGGGGAGCGCTAATTTTTGTGCGAAGTATATTTTTAACATAAATTTGTTATTTATATAATATTAAAAACTTTTTCCGCATTAAAATAATTGTTATCATCATTAGGAAGTTTCAATAATGAAAATTATTAAACATAGTCAGTAAGCCTAAGATAGAACGTGTTAAACATTTCGTCGTAACATAAAAAACATGTTTACTCTATTCAAATAAACCAGTGTTTCGAACATGCTATACATTATAATTATACATATACATTTCTTTAATTGCATTCAGGAAATGTATATTTTTAATTTGAAATAATCGAAACTTGATTATTAAAAAGGTTGTTAACAAAACGACAATAATGCACATAAATGATGAAATGTAGTATTATATGTTTTAAACTAAAGAAATCATAAATATTCATTATTATTTTAATTAGGATTATACAACGGGTTCAATTTATGTTATTCGCGTAAATTTTAACAAATATTCATTGTATTCACATTTTAAGATTTAAAATTATTATTAATGAAAGATTATATACATCAATAATGTTTTCACAATTAATTAGTATACATCATTTGCTTTACAAAAAATCTTTCTTTTGTTTCTTCTTTTCTTTGTAAAAATATTATAGACGCATCGAAATTTTTTTTAAAAATTACTGTTCTTTTATTAATTTAGATGCGAAATAGCTGTGAAAGCAAATTTTATTAATATAAATAGTAAAGTTTATAATAAAAATAATATTTTTCAATGTTTCATATAAAAAATTAATTTTTGTTATTAAAAAATACTATTTTTGTTATCAATTTGTGTATTTCCTATTTACTGTTTATAACCAAATTAATAATAAAATAGTAATTTTAAATATACATTATTTCTACTTATATCTTTTATCATTAAACAAAACTTTTAAATAACACGCGTAACGGCTTAAAGAAATATTTGCACCAATTAAACTTTTTGTTTAGAGTAATTTTTATTTATTTTCTTAGGCATTAACAAGCAATTCGTTTAAAATATTATTAGAAATAAAAGAAATTTGCTGTACAAGTTGAATAAGTTAAAAGTATAAAATTATGCATAACTGTGAAACTGTAAAAGTTACATAGAAAGTATAAAAATTAGTTTTTATCAAATTTGTTCGGAAACTTTATTTACAACGTTATACGATTTTGCAAAATTAACGCGTTACTGTAGTTTAATTTGAATGTACACTGCTTATTTTGCAGAATCGTAGAAACATTTTTTCTTATAGTTATGCACAATTTTACAGATTTTCAAATTAAATATCCTACTCTCAATTCCTTCCGTGAAACTTTGCTGAGACTTCTGAATAAATGGTTTAATTTGAGCTTTGGACGCGTGTCAGAAAGCATCCAACATTTTTAGAGTAAATGTTGCCATTAAGGCATCGCCGTGTATTTTAACAACTCAATCAAATGTAATATTTCTCCATACGTTCACTTTGTACAAATAATTAACTTTTCTTCATCCTAAAAATTAAATATCACATTTCATTTAACACTTATTATACACATATGTTGTTAATTATTTCAATTTTTCTTGTTGTAATAAAAAAAAACTTTAAAATGTTTCCACAGTAAAACTATTTTCTAATTTGCATTGAAATGTACCTTATCTAATTATGATCAAAACAGATTTTCTTAATAGATATGTATTTACATAAATTTTTGCTATAAAGAATTGATTTGATGCAATGACAACATCTACTTTGTTTGTTAACTGTGTACTTATTTTTATCTTAACTAGATATTTCCTGTCTCTATCATTAAAATTACGTTTCTTTTTTTGTCGTTCATTCGCTAAATCATTCTTTCAAATTTAATAAAATATGTTACACCAAAAGCCACATTCGTCACTTTTTGAATCATTTTGCAGACAAATAGAATTACAACAAAACTTCAGAAAGAAAATATAATAAATTCGTATTATGCAAAAAGATCATCCTTAGATATCTGTTCTTTTTTCTTTACATCGAAAATGGTAATTGGCACGTTATATTATAACTAGGTTGAACAGCACTAACTATATGGTCAGTCTTTGAGTTCATGTTATGCCGACTATATTCACTTTATAGCATTTATCGCACAATCCAGGCTGTGAATAGGGCTAACCAGACAAATGTCGCCACCATGTTCGATTCAGCTGCTATATCTGTAAGCAAGGAGAATAGAATAATTAATGAATTAATATATTTACATAACGAATTTATTTAATCACCCGCACAAACAGACATTGCATAATATATGATGATAATATAATATGTAATGGAATATATTTGTGCATCTATAGCACGAATAATACGTGTAATTCACGAGAAGCTCATATTCCCGCGTGGAAAAATTAGTTTGGATGTAGTCTGACAAGGTGTATCCAGGCTACATCCATACTATATCCAAACTGCGTTTTTTTTCTAGGGTTTATAAATGTCGATAAACAAAACATGTTCACCTCGTGATGTTATCTGTTAGCAAAAAACGTATTATTGGAATTAAAGTTTATTTATATTGAGCGATCTGATTCATTTATGTATCTATGTGGTTATCGGTTCTCAATCATGTATTTCAGACATCGAACTATCTTCTGACCACATTTTCGTAATCAAAGCCTGCATTCGAATTTCACATTCTATATGTTTTCTACATAATATTGTGTATACTTACACACAGAAAAAGGTTTAGTTGAATAAACTAAGAATTTGTTTCTTTTAACAAAATGTTTATTGAAAATAAATAATGTTTCGTTGTTTTAACCCTAAATTTTATTTGTTTTAAATTATCCTTTCTGTGAGTATAAGCATGTGATGAGTGTGTGAATGTATGTGTATATGTGAATTACGAGACTACCAAATTAATGTTAATTCCGAATCACGTTGGTGTGATAAAAAAAACGCCCAGTTCGCAACTACCTTGCGTAGACTTGAATACGCGTGATTACACATACAAAAAGGTTTAGTTGAAATAAATAAAATCATAATTAAAGTAACTACATTTGTATTATTTTAACCTAATGTTTTATTAATTCGAACAATTTTTTAGTTGTTTCAACTAAACTTTTCTCTGAGTGTATGTGATAGTTAGATAGATAGATGTTATAAGACATTTCTCGAACGCTGTAACATTATAACTATTATGTATACTGAGTTCTAGTTTTATTTATATAAATTACATTTTTGGTTTTGATGTAACATTTGTTCAAATTAAATAACTATACTAGTTAGAATTAGAAAAAAAGAAGGATAAAAAAATGAGGAAAAATTGATTCCGTATTGATTTGAGAAATAATACTTTATCTTAGTGAGAAGTATTTCGCAGACATTGTACTTTATTGTGTTATCACGTATTGACAGTACTATGTTAAATTTTCTATTTGACGTTGTATTCAATTTATCTAAGGACTCACAAACGACGGTATGCGTTTCATTTACATCATCATCATCGTTTACAGAAAGCGCGTCTCCACAAAGCATCATGCAATGAGGATAGAGATTTCAGGATAATGAACGTAGAGAAATGAGTTTCTTTTACGTACTTGCTTTTTACCGTTCTAAGAAACATGAATTCAATTTATTTTTATAAAAATTTAATTTAAAATAAATAATTAAACTAAAGATTAAGTTTATAATGCTATTTATTAAACGAATAACGTTCTGCTTTTTTTACTGGAAAATTTCTGCTTGATTAAGTAATTCCAGCGTTTGCTTTTTACTCTTATTTATATACAATAAAGTTTTGTGTTTTATCAATAAATTACTATGGCATATTTTCAAGGAATAAAAGTACATTTTGACACTAGACGCCGACAGGCCTCGTGTGACAAACGATATTTTTTGGTACGAGGGCTAACTTCATAGAGTACTTTGTGGTACGAGTGACGCAATTACGAGTGCTACAAAGAACTTTGCCGTACGATATGAAGTTGGCACGAGTGTTAAACAAATATTTGATAGTGAAGTTTTTTTACTTTAATGTTTATTCTTATCACTATTTTCGATAGTGAAATGATAGTGAAAAATCAATATATATATTCTTAAGTCTTACGCCTGAAAAGGTTAAACAGACGTCTTATTTTTTGGTAGTTCAAACTCTATATATACACTATATATAAGTATTTAACCTTTGTTCTATATTTTATACAAAAATATATTATCAGTAAAACATATTTTTTCTAGAAATACTTGTCAGCCATGAGAGTTCTTAACTCTATGCGTGATTCATTTAAATACATGAATTATATTACGTTGACCTTTTTTATTTAATTATTAAATATTGTCATTTCAGACTGTTTTAAATAACGACTTGTTGATTTTTTTAACAATATTTTCCCATCAAAGTTTTTTTAACGTTGTATAATTATACATGTTTTTGTACCAAAAATTTGTTTAATTTTATTATTATTTTCCTACGTAATCAAAAAAGTTAACATAATGTTTATTTATATTTGAAATTACAGCTATTTATTTACATTCCGATTGAGGTAATTCAATGAAAAAAAGTATATTTTTCATGAAAATTGTTTTAAACTTTGTTCTCCATTATCTTTCGTTATATTTTAACAATACATAATCAATAACAATAATTCAAACAAGTTTGATTAATTTTGACTAATTTTCAGTATCAAACTTTTATAAGGTAAAGAGCAAACTTTTGATATATTAAGAGAATACAAATATTGAAATAAAATATAGATTTGAAAAACTTTTGAGATTTATTATGCCCTAGCTGTTCGGTTGTTTTTGACGTTGAGAATGTATATACAAAATGTACTAATTTGACAAGTCTCTCCTGAGTAATCAGATGAGTAAATATTACTTTTATGATTTGCATTCAAGTTGAATGTTTACGTGAAAAAAGAGATTATTTTCGTCTGAATCTTGTCCCCTTGTGGACCGTTATTTATTTCCTAAGAAATGTATTCCCGTTCTTGCTTTAACTTATTCCCCTCTAATTGCGAATCAGATATAAACCATTCTATGTTGAACTTTTACAGAATAAGTCCAACCAACTTCTTCGTTCTTGCTGTCTCTTTTTATCCGCACACTTTTCTGTTTCGTTACTTTTGCCCTATTTTACTCGTTTTCTGTCTTTTCTTCGTTTTTTACTCTCTCAATCTTTTTTCTCGCGTTTCCCTTTTCTCTTCCTCCTCTTATGCTCCCCACCTCAAAAGAACTATTCAGTTTCCATCGAATGAACAGATGATTAATGAACGCGTACAGCATAAGCGGCCTTCACTTGGTGCAGAATAAAAATCACTTTAATTGGAAGCGCGCTGCTGGCAAATTCAAAAGTCAGCCATACGGGCCATTTTATACGTCAAAAATGAGAAAACGAAGAAGAAACTGTCGAACGAAGAATGACGGAGATTTATCATTTCTTCCAACACGTCGTCTTCTCATTTTATGCTTGGACTTTTTCGCTAGAACGTTACAGTTTCGGCTAATGTCGTGCAGCAAAGGGTCAGCTTAGCTGGCAACGTCACCGATGGGTCTTAATGTAACACGCTGATATCTTGTTATATGAGAGTACACTTTTCATCAACGCGTGAAGATTTTATTTTATACGTTTGATTGCAAAATAAGATTATTAATTAATTATTGTTCTACAAGGAAAATTATGTTTATACAAATGATTAACGTTAAATGCATTTTGATTTTAGAAGATTAAAAATTTATAATTTATACACGTCCGGAAAATTTGCATAAAAGTTACTATACTGCATAACAAACAAGGGACAACAGCGATTTTCTGATATTTTATACTATATTTTCAAGTATATTTATAACATAATGACTCAAACAATATAACACAGTAAGCTCTTTTTCTCATACAGTATGGTAAAAGTAGCTAGACGAATCAATTTT
>JABFPJ010004997.1:0-12807 GCA_022817425.1 Gryon sp. ZL-2020 | reverse complement strand
TTTTTTTTTGTTCGATCATATAATTCTCCCAGAACTAAAGAATGAAACAGTATATGTTTTAATTCTTAATACATTATTAAATAATTTAAAAATAAAAAAACACTAACTCCGGTGTAGCAGATCTTAAGAATCACCTTAACCGGCAGCATTACAGTGCTTATTATTGAATGAACAAAAATTTAAGGGCAATGAAAAATTACAATTAATTCTATATACTTTTGCCAAATTCGTTAAATTAATGTTTTTCATTAATAAATAATAAGAAGAAGATCGTTATACTGTATTCAATGACATGGTTACATTAAGTTAACTATTAATGTAGGCAAAATCGCTACCCTAATAGAACATACTATTTCATCTACGTTGATTCAACGTTGAATCAAGATTCGATAGTGGATTTCGCATGGATTCAATGTTGATGAAGGGAGATGTTCTATTCGGGATAATGAACGGAAAAAGTAATTTCTAAGTTTAAATGTGCAAAATGCTCTTGAGTTATCGAGGTTATCGTTCTTGCAGAAATAAAGGATTTATCAGACACTGCAATTTGTATATTTTTACAATATATGTGTTCATTTCATTAATTTTATTTCAAATATAAATTTTTGAATAGTGCAGTATTATTGTATCAGCTTACAACTAAAGTAAAAAAATATATAAAATGAATAAAAATAATGAATATATATGACTATTGAATAAAGGAACAAAATAATTTATACTGTAAAAACCGAATATAAGTGACTCACTCGATATTATATATTTATAATTTGAAAATTTGTATTAAAAATAAACAGTTCGCATAATATATTTGCATGAAATGAAATAAAATACACAAATTCTTTATCTATACACGCAGACAACAAAATATCAATACTCACTATACCGCACATCAGTATTTAATGTACCGTAAAATATTTGTTATTAACTATTCATTGCAGATGTATTCATATTAATAAATAATTTCTGGTGCATCAATTAATGACGTACTAGAAATCAAAGACAGTGCATCTGTCAAAAATGCGAAGACATCAACTTTTGATGCACCTGATATTAGTTGCTAATATACTTAGTGTTATTGTTTTTATCGTAATTAAAATATAATTTGACGTTTCTGACATAACAAAGGTTATAATATTCTTTTTTAAATTTTTTTTTCGTATATGAAAGTCAATTAATTCAAAATTAATTAATTTACTTTAATTTTATTATTTTAAAAAATAAAATACAAAAAATTAAAATTTAAATAAAAAAGTATATTCCATTTTCAATTTTTTTAATGTATGCTACTTAAAAAAAGTTAAATTAAAGGATTTTTTAACGTAATTTTCTCCAAATTGAGTATTATTTTCACTTCTCGACTTATAGGCAATTGTGTTAAAGTTATCATATGATGGTCATTTAAATTTTCATGTTTTTCATAAGAAACAAGAATGAGATTTTCTTCAAATGAAGTAGATAAGAATGTTTTCAAATCTTTTCGTTGTGATATGAAATTCAATGAATTTGAATTACATTTCTCCGCGCATTTATCACAAAAAATTTCGTAAAAGTCAATTACTGATTTTAAATTAATCACAACCGGCTCACCTATAACTATGAATATAGATTGCAAGGAAACTCAATTTAAAAATAATATGTACAAATACTTATTTACATAAAATAACACATGTTAGTAAAATTAATCTTTTAATCGAAAATTCTTATATGTCAATTTTTGTAAGCGCCGTGAATCAATCAATTATAAAAGTATATTAGCAACTAATATCAAGTGCTTCAAAAATTGATGTCTTCGCATTTTTAACAGATGTACTGTCTTTGATTTTTAGTACGTTATTAATTGATGCACCGGAAATTATTTATTAATATTAGTTCATCTGCAATGAATGGTTAATAACAAATATGTTACGGTACATTAAATACTGATGTACGATATATAGTGAGTATTGATATTTTGTTGTCTGTGTGTAGCAAGTTCATAAGTTGAGTTGTAAACGAGAATTTTTATAAGCACTTTTTTTATGTCTTGAGATGCAAAAGTATGTTTTATAGAAGCAAAAAAATCAGTTTTTCTATATAGTACAACAAAGAAAAAAAAAAAGAGAGAAAATGGGATTTCTGCTTATATGTGAAGAAATAATTTATTGTTTGTGAAAGTCAGTGTGTTTCAAATATTATATAATGAAACAAACATTTGATGGTTTAGCAAACTTAAAATAGTATGACTAATATAAAAATGAAGACGGGACGTAAAGATATACACTCAATAGTTAAATTAACATATAATTAAAATGAAATTGAAATTTAAATACTTAAATGAACAAACTGAAACCTAAATGAAAAACATAAAATTTTTGATGTAATTCTGCACTTTTTCCATAATAATTTCAAATACAAATAAATAAAATATCAAAATGATTTTGAAAAATAATTCATTTTATTATACTAGACTTAATAAATGTAAAAGTAGCATTGCAGTACATAATAAATGTGGCAAAAATACAACTAAAACAGTTTTTTGAACGTAAACCTCGTATGACGCTTGAATTCAATTCATCAGAAGTTAAAACGCAATTAAAATAATTTTGTTCAATGTTTTGCATAAAAAAGACAATAAATAACAGATTTCCTACATAAATTTATACACGAATATTAAAAATAATAAAACATTTCGTTTTGTTTATCCGATTCAAAACAAAACCAACTGAATAATTTAATTTGTGCTCGAATAACCGATCGTTACGTCGAACAAATAAAATATAACTGAATATCCAAACATTTTGCCAAATATTTTTCATAATTTTAACATGTTAAAATCATTATTACAATTACATTGCACGAAATTTTGAAAACTTGTGTTTGAATTAAAACACATATTTTTACTTAAAAATTATTTACTCAAAAAACAATAATTTTGAGTTTATTAATTGGTTCCAGATCGGATTTTTTGTTATTATTTTACGAGATAATTATCTTTTCTTTTCGTACTTCTAATGTGGTGCTAATCGAACGGAAATGTTTGGAACATGAAGAATGCCGTGTATTTATGCATACAAAAACTAAACATTTTAAAAATAACATTGTACTTTAACAACACTAATTAAATAAAAATAAGTCTCTAAAAATAAGATTATACAAAATAACAATTTTAACAAATCAAATAAATAAGATTTGAAGTATTTGATGTAATAACGAGAGTGTGATAATAAAATGAAAATGTTGTACTTCTTCATGTTCCATGATGAACATATTACTTTAGAGAATACATCTGAATATGTATTGTATTATTTTAAAATTCGTATTTGATTGATTCATTTGAATATATGTATACGATCAAGAAAAGGTAAGTAATCGCATCATGGTAAGTCCATAAGACTTTTTCGCTATCGTCGGATAAACATTGATTACGTATCGGTGTGCCCAGTTTCGCGGCACACCAGTTTATCCTAATTATCGGGTGGGGATTCCAGCATTTCCGTCAAGAAGTCATCAATGGGCATGTCGCCTATGAGTTTGAAGAAGAACAAGTGATCGAGACACTTAAGCCCGATAGACCTGAGAGATGGCAGACGTAGTAACAGTTTTGCGAATCGTTTAGGCTCGTCTGGTTTATTGATAAGAGTGTACTCCTCTAATGCGGCGTATACCTTTTCTCGTAAAACTTCTACTTCTTGACGCGCTTTTAGACCTTGCACATCAGGATTGAAGAGAATAATACACCTATAAGAAATAATTTTACAATTAACAAATGTTTACAGTAGTTTTTAACTAATTTCTTTTTCTTTTTAACTCGCCGTTAGTATCGCTGTGAGGGAATCCCCGCATAAAAAAAGATAACCGAATGAGACTTCTACATAGGAACAAAAATAACGACACCAACGAAGGGTTAATTTAACATTTGATTTTTCAATTAACATTAATTTTATTAGTATGATGAATTTGATCAAAATACTCACTTGAGACAGCCAAGTTCTGTTTTATCCATTTTCATTTCGCGCATTTTCGACACGAGTTCCGACAAAACACGATCAAAAATACCACCAACACCAGCCTGTTGAGCAGAATTTCTGTGAACTGTAATACCACTGGCGAGAACGATACTGTCCTTAACGTCGATTGAACGATGCGAGAATGCTGCGATCAACAATTCGTTCCAACCAGCTCGCAGTAATCGTACTTGATCCTCTAAAGGCAAGCTCGAAAAATGTGGGATATGTTTAGCCCATTCTATTAACTGCAGAAGCTGTTTGTCCGTTGGATTACATAAACTGGTTACCGGATTCTGCAAAGATAACAAATAATTTCAATTTCTTTCAATATTATTTATGTATTAACGGAATAGTTTAATTACGATGTATGTATTATTATTTATACTATATGCAACTTTACTAAAGAAAAGTTATAATTATTTGTATTATTAATTTAATATAAAAATAAATAAATAAAGTTTGCAATAACAATTAAATAAACGTAAAATATAAATTGAGGATAAGTGCTCTTATTTCAAGTTTCTAGAAAACAAATAGAACAATGCGAAAGTTGAAATTTAAAAGTCATAGCATTTAAAGATAGATTCTACTGTTTCTTGTTAAGCATTACAAAATAGAAAAAACTTAAACTTTATTATTTAAGAAAAGAACTTTTCTATAACAAATGATTTTCATTTTTAAAAACAGCTTAAGTATAAATATTAATGGTTATTATTTTCCCTTGTAGCATTGAACACAAATGAAAAAAGATTTTTTACGTTTTTATATTAAATTTGTAATGCAACTTTTGTTTAGTAGCAGTATTCAATATATTTATCTACAATTAATTGCGATATATTTTTATATGCAGTGCATACAAAGAAAATATTGTGCAGTAAGATTGCCTTTATTGGACAGCCTCGTATTAACGAGGCACAAAGTAAAACCCCGTTCTTTCTACAAAAGTTGTACAAGTTGACTCGATAAAATTGCATCAAGACTCTGGTCAACCTTGTACATATGCAAAATTTCGTACTTTTAATGTTAATAATCCAAATTACTTTAAAAATTTGTTTTACTTAATTAATAAAATTTTAAAGAGGAATAGAAAGAATTACATATCTATATAAATAACATTTGTAGGATAGAACGTGTTTAATTTTTACATTAATATATTAAAATATTTTTTTCTAATGTTTAATTTCTGTCATATTAAAAAAAAAATTCTTTTATTAAATATACAATATTGTTTTTAGTATACAGTTTAAATAATATTTCTATTAATTTCTATGATATTTATTTTAAACAATTCAGAAATGATAAAATAAACTGAATTAAAATTGATAAAAAATTACAAGTTTCTTGAAATAAAAAAGCTTATTACAAAGTCCTTTAGTAATTTTTTTTAAATTTTATTAAAACTGAAACAATATAAATATGTAATATAAATTTTACTTTTTAAATTAAAGTTTCGTACTAAAATTGATATTATTGTCATTATGATATACATATGATTAATAAGTATAGAATGAAAAAATATATGACCTCATAAGTGCCCTGAAGTTCCACTTTACATTCGATCCGTTTTTCGGCTTCTAGGATAAGTTCGACAGGCATGTCAGAGTGGTTGCTCGTGCTTTCGACTTTACTTTGATCACCGTCTTTACGTTGCCTTTCCTCTTGTACGGCTTCTCGTTTCATTCCCATAGTCAAGCACTTTTGATAACGACAGTATTGGCAACGGTTCCTCTGTCTTTTATCGATTATACAAGATTTCTCTTCTCGGCACGCGTAAGATAAATCCTTCCTCACGGTCCGCTTAAAGAAGCCTTTGCAACCTTCACAACTAAAATAAAATATACAATGATTAATAAGTAACCCTTTTTCTTTAATACTGTATTTACTAATTAAAAAATGCTATTTTCACTAATTGTAAGTTTTTACTTTTTTATTCGATACCATATAATTATTGTTCATTTATTTAAACAAAATTATAATCAATGTAAATACAATGCGAACAAATATTTGACAATTTTCAATTAATTCTCCATTTGTTCTTCAATCAATAAATATTGAATATAAATAATAGTTTTATTTTGATTTCCTGATCTTTGTCATGTCGTAGATGTTTTTACAAGATTTTTTTTATAAAGGGAGAAACATTAGCTGGAAACTATTGAATAAAAGAAAATTTTCTACTAAAAATAGCATTGAACAGGGGATAATTTCTGAGAACTATATCCCAAATGCGACGCAAAAAAATTTTTTTGGTATGCCGCTCATCTTGATTAAAGATTAATAAGTATTTCAGGGATTTAATAGTCATTTAATCTGAAAAATTATCTCATGTAATATCTAATAGAAAATTATTAACCACGTGATTTTTATCAAAATTGTATGTTTTTCAATACTAGGGTATAACAGCGCGCTACGCGCACACATATTAATGTTTAATTTTTTATAACTATCCTTTTTTATTTATTTATAATTATTTCTTGTTTAATTTTGTTTGTAAATGTGACTATTTTATTCTGACAGTTTTACTTAGCCTATACTTTAAAGCCATTGCAATGTCAAACAATTTTCAAAATTAGAACTGTCAAAAAATCTCTGTAACTTGACAGGTTTTTATAGGTGTTACGCATTAATTAGCGTTAAAAGCTAACTTCTCATCTTTACATAAACTTTTTATTAAAGAGAAAAAAAGTTAATAAAGGAAAGTTAAATATATCAAGAAATGTGGTTTTGTACATAAATGGTAAGTGATATACTATATTAAATAAATTATATAAAATTGATTTTACATTTTTTTAGTTTTCGTATAAATGTAAGACATAAAACTATTTATATTCTATTTATAGAAAAGTGTTATATTTTTTATTATAGAGTATTATAGTAAAAGTTTCTTAAAATGTAAAATATCTAAGAATTGTTTATAAGAATAAATTTTCATTTTAAAGTATTAATAAATATACAATTACGTACGTAATAAATACGTTAATAATATTTACATTAATAAATTTTATTAACGTATAAAACTTCTTTGTCTATATTAATTTCATTTGTGAACTACATAATAGAAACTCTTGCGACACAGCATAGTTTAAAGTTTAGATGAACTTATTTATATTCTGCAATTAAAGCAGTCATTTACATCACGTTGATTTTTAATTGCAAACATAATTGTATTAATCGACTTGAACTTTTTAACAATTATAATCAGCAGACAAAGAAAAAATGTTCAGTGCCTTTTTAGACCTTTTTTACCGGTTTGTATTTAACATTTTTTAATCATACAAAATTCACTATCTTTACAGCATGAATGATTATATAATTCATAAATTATTTTTATTCATAAAACAACACCTTTTCAAATATAAATATAAATACTTAGTGGAATATTACTTTGTTCAAATATAACATTAATAATTTGAGACAACATATTGCATGGAATAAGACATTTTTAATATTATTTTCTTTGCATTTTAAATTTATTTTGGTATTACATATAAATTGTCAACCGGTTGAATGCACTTTTTATTTGTCTCTCAATAAAAAAAATATATAATTTTTGTTCATAAGTATATATATTTTAGAATATTATGTGTAATTTTATTTGTAGCAGTGACTAAAATATAAATCGAAATAAAAGTGCTAAAAGACAATTACAGTGGCTCTAAATGTAGTCGTATATCATTCGCTAAAAGTGGAAACATGAATTTTGTAAGAACATGAAAAGAACCATGTGCAAATAAGCCATAAATGACAATTGATTGCGCATAATTTTGTCGCAACTAAATAATTTGGCATCGTTTCGATTTAAAAAATGTTTTAAGAAGTGAGTCGTTATGCTCGTAATTTTTTCTAATAAATATTAAATCACGTATCAGGTGTATGTGTGTGTATGTATAACCCTTCAATACTTGCAAGACTTCTTTTACAATAGAAGTATGCTCATTCTTGAATAAAACAATGAAATAAAATCGATGTCAAAAAGCGAGATCAAAGATCAGATGCTTTAATATTAAGTATTAATTTCAATAAATACTTGATATTACAATTTTTTTATATAAAAGTATAACATAAATTAAGATATAAAATTCTTTAATTTGTCCAATTTGTTTGAATCAGGAATAAATAGTTTGCATTATGTATAAATTAAAGAAAAGTTAATACAATCGAGTTAAAAAAAGTTGAATTAAATGTTAAGAATTGTAAAGACATAAATTAACGGTTCTGGGGAAACAAAGAAAATGAAGAAAGAAAAACGTGACTGTCATATAAATCAAATCAATTTACATTTATTCTTTTTATTCCCATTAATCATAGTAAAACCGCAGCTCGCCATGTCAAAACAATCAATACATTTATACTACTTTTCAATTTTAAAACTTGCAGCTGTGTCTAACAGTAGCTTTTTATGTTAGACTAACCTTGCTCATCTTTAGCATTGCATATTTATTGATTGCAACAAGTAGAACTGACGTGAGAATCATATATGAATTGTAACTTATATGATCACTTTTTCATTCAAATATAAGACAAAGTATATATTCTCAACATCTTTAAATGTATGTAACGATTGTCAGTTAGTTACACTGTTAGTATTAAAGCGGTGTTATTATTATTACAGGGTATTCATTAACATTTCAAAAGTCTATAACTTTTTAGATAAGGTTTCCTTCTTTATGTATATCTCTACTATAATAAATCTATAAACAGATTATAGACAACTCGTTAAAATTTAATGAATACAGAAGAACAGAAAACAATTGTATATTTATTTTAAATATTGTATGTTTATTTTTCGATAAATGATTGTTTTTTTTGTATTAAAAAATATGATATTAATAATGCATGTTGTAAATTTATATTTAATTAATATATTTGTTTAATATTTCATATTCTTATACAAGAATACATTAAATTTCATTTTTTGATAAAAAGTATTCATCGAACTGTGATGAAAAATGTTATTTAATTAAAAATTCTTGAATTTATAATTAAATCAAGAATAATGATGGTAATAGAAGTAAAAAATGAGCTAAAAAATGAATACAAAATAGGAAAATAAAGCATATGGTCAGTTAATTTGAGTGGCAAGGTAAACGGCAGATCTGTGGTAATGGCCGTGATTGTTTAATTAGTTAGAAGTCTTTTTCTTTAGAAGGAATTACGGGTGGGTAGCCGTCTTGTAACCTCGTACACATAACAACTTGACGTATATTCGCGACTATAGCAAGTCCAAGGTTAAGCATGCTCCGATGTGCGCCAGAGATGGCGGAGGAGGAAGAATATATCACATGTAAACTCTGTGGCCTCTCTGTCTCTCTATATGACTATCTTTGTCTCGTGTGACACGGCTCGCCTCTCACTTTTTACTGTCTATTTTGAAGCTGCTGCGTGCTCTCAACATCGTCGATGTAGATGTAACAATAAATTTCATGCGCACCATCAAAGTAAGCCATTTTTATGATACATGGCGTAATATGCGCCAAGGAACGGGACATGGTACCGGTATATTTATGTGCTTCTTGTCTGATTTATACGTCCTCCACGAAAATTTGTGCTGGGAAATAGTGCAATCACTTTTGCTCTTCGTCACTGTGATTGGTCGTCGACTTTATTTTATCTATAGATATTTTGACATTCCATTTAAGTTTTATGAGAAGTTCAAGTATATTTTGTGCTCGTGTCTATATGCCAAAGGAAATCTTTTATAAATCTTAAATGTAATATTCATATATATAAATCATTTACAAATATACAAGTTATGTGATTTCTTTAATTTTACTTACAATAAAATAATCAAAGTAAGTTCTTTATTCAATGCAATTATGTTTTAACTTTTTAATTTTCTTTTTATGAAAGATTATATTTGTATTGCTTTGATTAAACTACAAAGTTTGATAAGTTTACACAAATACATATAGTTCACTAAACTTTAACATAAATTGTAAAGTATTATGATTTGAATCTTTCAATACACTTTAATAAATTAAAACACATTTTATAGATGTTATAATATTATTACTAAAAGTAATATACTATTTTATCATAAAATGAAGATATTTTTTTCTATATAAAATGTGTATGTTGTTATCGAAAAATAATATAAGGATGGAAAAATATTGAATTCCGTAAAGATTACGTATGATTCTTATTATTTTTATACAAAGCTAACAATTTCAATAAAATTATTTTTCTTAATATATATTGTAAACTAATCATTATCTTTAAGAACATGAAAAATAATAATTAAATAATGTAGCTTAATTTTAATTTTTGTTGTATAATGCAAATTTTCCTCTGAAAATTTTGACAAAAAGTACGAAAAAATGGTTTAAATATTAATTAGTTACATAATATTATTTTTATAAATATATTACGAGAGAAAAAAAAAGGATATTTCACTTTTTCTCATTATATTTTCAATTAGAAAAGCAATATATGAAAAGCACGTTCGAATTCGTTGTGACATATTTCTCGTGACACATTACCATTTTGAGAAAAGTGAATGCGCATCGTGACGGTAGTACGGTTATTAGCGTGCTATATAATTATATGGCTTATTCGTAAACCGCAGTGAAGTATGCAATTCGCTCGACCTTGAACTATGGCAGTTGCAACAAGAAACCGAGACTTCTCAATATGCCCGTTTAATCGGAGCGCAACGCGTATGTTAAAAAGTGATGTTGTCGTGGGATTGAAATGCATGCGGGTTATCATTAACCGAGGCGACGTATCTATTTACCTATAAACGCCATAATGCTTTCCACTGGCGCGATCGCCGCAAATTGAACAGAGATGCTTGCTTCCGGATAGAGGGTGGTTCGGTGGATAAGGCGAACCGCTCGTTTTATTTTGTCCACTTGGCGAGGTACTCAGAATACTGCAACCAATTCCGAATGATCTGAAATGAATATTTGCAAATTATTGCTAAATATTTAAATAAATGAATATGTTCAAAAAATTATAAAAAATTGTATATTTTCAACACTTTTTATTATTTGAATATGCTTTTTTTTTAAATAAGTGTGCTAGTTATGAATTAGTATATCTTATTTTTATGGATATATAAATATATTGTATGGATTTAGATATGCAACTAGAATAATTATATTGCTGAGGTATGTTTAGGCAAACAAAATATATATTTATTGTATATATCTATCTTGAGAACAGTATATATTTAAACATATAACATACGCGTTTACATTTTTGATAAGATAATGTTTCAAGTTCTTTAGCAGTTGTCGCACTTTTTAAAATCATATTTCATGTGTATGTGCAAGTTCAATGGATATAAAACGATATAATAATGGAAAAAAAACAAACATACAAACAAATATATTTTAATTTTTAATTAGTATGTTAGTATTAAAAAAAGATAAAGTTTAATCTATTTTTTACCCAGGACTATTCGGCCCATTTGGACTAAAATTTCCGGGGATTAAGCTCGCGGTATCAGGCTTCATATCTAGAGGACTCTGGGGACCCATCGACGACATGGAAACGTTACTGTTATCCATGTTCAGCCCTGAAACAAAAAATAGGATACAAATGTAAAATATAGTTGTTAAATAAATATAATAGATTATAGATTATATATGTTTCTATCTAATTTATCTTGACATAACTCGAAAGAACATATCTTATTTAGATTGTCTCCAACATTTTTTAACGATATATTTGTCTTTATGTCAGAAAACTCGCATTATTTAAAATTTAATTTAATAATGAAATATGTATTTTTTCTTTCTTATCATAATACTTTTTTCCATTTTATCTTTTGAAATGAATTTTTGTTTATGAGCCGTTTCGAAATAAATTATTTTCATAAAAATATTAATTAATAAATTAAAAGAGTAAATTTAAAAATGTAAACACAAAGTAATTAAAAAAGTAAGAACAAATGACAAATGATTAAATAAACATAATATAAAACCTGGAAAAAGTTCAATTAAAGTTTTTAAACTTTCTAGCTTCTATCTTTTTTCCAATTAGATTTAACATATAAATATAATTTCGTTTGATTCAGCGATTTTTTGAGTTTTGCTCGCTGATCTCATCGTCTAAAGATTTAGACATCAATCCCACAAAATGCAAACCAGTTTTCCAGGAGTTGCATCTTTTCGACCGACAGTCTCAGGCACTTTTTTCACGTATTCCTTTTTAAGATGTTGTGTCTTATAACAAACGATGTGTCTTTGAATCCGGAATCTTTCATTTATAGAAGAAAATAACGTTGACCTTCGGTCGAAAACGCATGCTCAATAAAGCTACAAAAGATTGTCTTTTTATATATTCTCAGAATTAATATATTAACCATAAGAATACTATCTTTTTAAAGTAATTGATTTTTACATAAACTGATTTATGATACCTTTAAGATTGCGTCATCTACATAGCAAAATAGCTAAGATTTTAAGTTATGTTCATTAATAGTGTTACTATAAAACAACATCTACCGTCAATTGCATGATTTCTTCTTGTACGAAGAAGAGTTGATTTTTAGAATGAGTCGTATAGTGCGCTATCTTTTGCGTGACTTTGTTAAATTAAAGCATTACATTATTTCATTTTCAATCAAGAGAAAATATTCTTCTCATAAGAATATCCAGAGTTAAAAAATTTTATTCTAGTAACAAGAAGAATTACTTTTATCAAAATATTGAGCGGAAAATCCTTTTCTTATAAGAGTATTCCGATATTCATACACGCAAAATTAAATTACATTAAAAATTACTATACTGTACATTAACGCTGACATAAAAATAGTTTGCTTACATTTTTATAAGCACTGTTTACTTTCAAATTAATAGAATTATAGAAAAATGTG
>JABFPJ010004996.1:0-12807 GCA_022817425.1 Gryon sp. ZL-2020 | reverse complement strand
AGTATAAGATCTAAGATATAAAATATAAATCAAATAATAAAAATATAAAAAGTAAAAATATACAAAAACAATGTTAAAAGTAAAATACACAAAGCAAAACTAACAAAATTAACATAATAAGGTAGGAGAAATAATAACAGCATGTTTAGATGTTAATAAATATTAATACTTCTATTTAATTTATTTACCATACTTAACTTTACATTTTGTATCACAAAAGTCATCAACATTTTCTCATTTTCTTTCAATACTATTAAGATTATCTTTTATAACGTGGTTGTAATGTATAAGTTCGTTATATAAATATTGTGTCACTTTATTTTCTTCCTTATTACTTCAGAATCACTTCATGTCAGAAACATTAAGAATACAATCATCTATTTCTATTTTTCTAACATGTCATCAAGACTGTCTTTTTTCAGCATGTAGTTGCTTGATGCTTTGAGTTTTGATCGCAGAAATAAAATCGTGCTACTTTAACTTCAAGCATTAAAGGTTTTAGCGTTTTTGTGGGAAAAGTATATTTATGAGAATTAAAATTACACAAATACGAAGATTCAAGAATTTAATAACTATGATGCTTTGGCATAAGACAATTAACAATTATTTTCGTAAAACAAAACCAAAAATAGTATGAAACTTAAAATGTAAAAAAAATTTAAATAGTAAAATAGAAGAAAAAAAATATAATAAATTGCAGACAAGGAATCGCTCGACTCGATTCCTTGTCTGCAAATTAACTTGCAAATTGACGTTTAGTGAACATTCTAAACATTTATCATTTGTTTATTTGATGTTTTATACGGGTAGTGTTTTGTTTGGGTGTTCACACTTATGTTTTTACTACTTTGCCAAGTATTTATGAGTACCGTTTAATTTTCCTATTACAAGAAATTTTCCATTTTATTAATCGATTATTTCAATGTCTAATTAGAAAATCTATACAAATTATAGTTTTGAGACTAGCAATTAAGTTTACATGAGAAGATATTTAAAATGCCTTTTCAAATGGTTAGTTTCACTTCTAACTTTAATTGATAATATCCTTTAAATTTATTTATATTGCAAATTTGAACTGAGGTGCTATTTGGTATGCAGAGACACCGTAAGATGGATTTGTTAAGACATAAAAGACGCAGAATAAAAAAAATAACGACAAGGAAGCGAAGAAGGACAATGTATAGTGGAAAGAAGATCCGGTGTCAATCCAAAGGACCCAGTTTGGTCCGGATCTCAAGATCCATCAGCAATTCTAGGATCGATATTCCATACTAGATAAGAATAAATAATCGCTACGAGATGGGTCGCGTTAATAACATTCACAAAGGTAGTTCCCCCATTACTGCTGCAACCAAGTGTGTAGTGATATTTGTTTAAATTCGTGCATCTTAAACGGTAAAGGTGCCACAACGTGTGTAGCATAATGAAACGGAGTGTAAAAAGTAATTTTTGTTAACAAAAACAAATTTTGAATAATACAAAAGTAAACACAAAAACTAACGTCACAAAAATCATTTGTGAAGTTAATTCATACTAAAAAAGTACCTCCGTTGCGTTACCGTTACTTATTCTAAAAAGTAACGTGGTACTTATACTGTTATACACAAATTTGTAACACATTATCATAGAACTTTTCGGAATTTTAATTTTTCATTTTATAGCGACTTGAGTTTTATGTATGATAATTTATTCAAGCCAAACCGAGTCAAACCGAGAATCGCCAATTCATTTTTATAAATTAAAATAATAAATCATGTTCCGTCGAAGGACCAATTTAATAATATCTCAATGAAATTAAAATAGTAAATTCTTCGCGTTTATAAGAAAATGCATATGTTTCTTATATTTTGAAATTTCGATATAAATCGACTGAAAAGTCAAACTGTACGTTTAAAAAACTATGTTTCATTGAATTTATGATGTTTGAAAAATCTGACGAACATTCTTCGAGTGCGTTTTTAACCCCGTTTTTCTATCTTTATGAAACTTTTTATAGAAGTTGTTAATTGAAAGAAAATGTTCGAATCGATTCTTTCAAAAAACAACTTTTATATCTGTAAGTTGTAAAATGCACATTTTTGAGCGCTTGCAGAGAAACGCAAAACAACTGCATGCCTTTATGATGGTTCCGCTTCGCGCGGCTCATTGTCGTTGAGACCGTCACGTCCAACTCGATACTCGGCGCGACGAGTCATAAAACACAAATTTTGTGGCAAACGTCCGATCGTCCACGAAAATTTCACGCACAAATACAATCTCACACAAAAAAAATGCACACAAGAAGGTTCACACACAAAACGATTACACACTAAAACATCAAACACGAAAACATATAATTCAAACATAAATATATCACGCACATAGTTATCACGCACACTAATATCAAACACAAACTATTCTCGCACAATAATTTCACGCACAAACAAAATCACACACACAAATTATCACGCACAATAATATCAAATACAAAATATTCTCACACAGTAACTTCACGCGCAAATTGAATCTCACGTCCAATTGAATCTTCAGGGAGAATGTTTATATTTTATCACAAAGAATGCTACATTTGAGTGTATTATTGTTCGGTTTTATTTTAATATTAACATTTTTATTTTTCAAATAATCTGTAATATCATTAACTTCATAAATACCAGTGGGTATTGTGATTATTTCATCATCAACATAGAACTTATTATTATAAAAGTCAATGTTTGGGATTGAGTTACAAGTTAAAAATTGCACAAGTCCAACAACATATTTTTGTTTTTGATCGAGCTCTATTTGCGGAAAGTAATAAGTACCAAGTATAGATTTCTAACCATTCAATGTCAATGTAAATGAATTCATAGTTGAAATGCAACTAACTGAGAAATATAGATATCAGTTGTTATATAAAAAATTTAAGCATGAATTTCCACACTCAAATGTATTGAAATCTTGAAATCTTTCGTAATTAAATCTAATCAAGCTACCACTACCGAAATATTTTACAAGCTCTATAGGTGGTCTTAGATTACCAAAACTATCAAAATAATGAATGTCATTGTCAATTTTTCTATAACAGACCCAATGAGTTCCGGGTGAGTTTTGATCATCTAAATTAATTATCGCACATTCTTTTCTATACGGACCATTTTTAGGTAGATCATTTCTTATACTAACACCGCGAAAGTAAGGGATTTTTAATATTTTTGCATACTTTAGTGAATCATAACTAGTTAGAGCGCGTTGTGGTAGCTTGCTATTTAGTTTTTTAAATGGACCGATTTATGTGTGTACTTGTAATATGTGTATGTGTAAGGTGTGTATATGTAATGTGTGTATGTGTATGTGTGTATCTGTGTATGTGTAATGTGGGTATGTATGTATGTGAGTGTAATGTGTGTATACACAAATTACACATACACAACTTACACACACACACACATTACACAAACACACATAAATCGGTCCTTTTCAGGGCCACGAGATGTGCAAATACCGACCGTTAACCTCCTCCACTAATAACGGCGGCATAATTCAATGTTTAAGTAGCAAACATTAATTTTATGTTAATTCTTATGCAAAAGTGGTATGCAAAGCATATCTTTAGTTTTTTCTTTTTTTCGTTAGTTGATACAATGGTTACACAAATTAACGTGAAACTGTGTTAAAGATGAAGGTTTTACCTTCAATTTCGGAAGTTATAGCGGTTTATACGCAAAAGTTAGTTTTTTCTTTAAATGGCTGTATCTTTCGTAATTTACATCGGATCAACAACTTCTTTGTTTTGATTTTATTTAGAAAGATATGAACTTTCGAATTCCTAATCTGCAAAATTAACTTTAATCTGCAAAATTTTGCTGTACAAACGTTTAAATTTTACAAAAATTTACAAAAAAAAGTATCTTCAGTTTGTTTAAATTTTCTCCATTAAGCAAAAGTAAAACTCAAATTTCGATACAAGCATCTTAAAGTAGAGGCTTTTACGAACAATTAAAAAAAGAAGGTCCAATTTCGATGGAAAATCGTAAAGTTATGTTAGTTTGAATTTTATTGAAAATTTAGTAAAAAATTCTTGTCCGGAATTTTTTTGTGCCTAGTGTATTTCCAAAAAATATCATGATATGTAAAATTAAAATTATTCAATTATCAAAAATGATTAAATAAAACTAACTTGTAAACAATAAATTTTTCTGGCAGTCACCGCTAGATTTTCAAGCAATGCTTGAAGTAAAATGTTGCTCAAAAACATGACACACGGAAGAAAATAACTCATTAAAAATTTCTATGTATCCGAGTAAACTTGTGACGGTAACTGCATTAAATACATTTTACTTTTCAACTTAGTAAAATAATTTTAACATTATACAAAAAATCCCTCTCCGAGTTTCGAACTCAGTACCTGCACTGTTTCTTAATAAGCCGGCGTATTACAGATAAAATTTAAACATTTATTATCTTGATATTCAATTTTACAAATATATACTTCTATGTTCAGCTTTATATATGTATCCATAGAAGGGTCCACATGTGCAGTCATTTATGGATCTTTATATAAGACCTAAAATTTCAAACCCGGATTTTGAAATAAATTCTAAACACAAATTCTCCCAATTTAAAAGTATTTCATTTAATTAATATAATTATTTTTACTTCAATTTTCTAAAAAACTATTGTTTTGTATAGCTTAATGACAGGGAGCTTTATAAGTAAAATTGTTTATTTTGAAATAAAATTAACTTAAGTTTGTATATTAATAAGCTGTATCAGATTAAAAATATGATTGTTAATATTTCAATTTTTTTCAAAATAGAATTAGTAAATCTATTTTTTCAAAATAGAATCAATTATTAAATTATTTCAGTATTTTCAAACGTAGTCATTATTATAAGGGATTAATTTAAATTTATTATAAAAAAATGATCAAAATAATTTTAGAAACAACAAAACAACTATTAAAATTTAAATATATCAAAATTACGAATTAGTTAGTTAACTTGTTTGTCTTAAACTACACAGATTAATTCATTTGAAACTAAACATAATTTATTACTAAATATTTAGAAACTAGTGGAAGTGAAAATGAAGTTGATGATTTAAACGAAATTACTGATCATTGTAACAAGTAATAATTGAAATACTTTATATTCTTTTTTATTTGTATGTTATGTAGATATCAGCCATATGCAACGCATTTTTTTATGTGACCATTTAATGACAAAAATTCACTAGACGGCGCTGTCGTCTTTCAGACCGCTTCGAACAGCTGCTGTTATCATTTGACGCGGCAAAGTTTGAATGAGTAAATAAGTAATACTACCAAAAATGTTCAACAGGATAGAAATAAACAGAACAAATTATTTAATATAATAAATATTTATTAACATACATTTAACACATTATTATATCTCCAAATTCAGGGTTTTAAATAAATATTCACATTTCAGTAATTATAACGTTTGGCAAGTTTGCTAATGTGTTGATTAATTTTTTTCGAATTGTTAATATTTCTACACTTCACTGCCAGTCTTAGTTTTAAAAAGTTATATACAATTAAAGCAGTAACATTAATTTTGTGTTCTTCACAAGGAAACCTTAAAATGCCAATTTTACAAATGTTTTCATTGATTTTTGTGGCTACGTCTATATTGTCAGAATGTTCGTTAAATAATATTTCTAATTTTGTGACGAAATCATGCAATCCGCGAGTAATTCCCAGTTGACTAGTGAGAGCCATTTGACAGTTTTTGCATATTATTTTTATTAGGACAATTTTAGCAATTTTAGCGGACATTGATAATATTGATGCATTTGACGATTCTGACAAAAAACAGTCAATATTCTTTAAATCAATGTTAGAGTGAATCCATTCGTTTATGTGAACAGTTGGATCTGTTTCAAACAAATTTTTTAGTGTAACTTTTATTTTTAATAATATACAATTCTCTCTTGTATTCTTTTCTACTTTATAAATTTCTCTAATGTTTTGAAGAGTAATTAACCGTGGTGCCGACTCTTTCAATTACCGTATGATGATTGTGTTAAAACTTTAAATGTACTTAATATTTTGTATAACTGTAAAAATGCTACCGATGCAGGATGATTATTTGATACTCCCGCTTGACGTATTGGACCAAAGAATCTCTATTAAAAAAAAACAAAAAAATTATATGTGAATTTATACATAAATTCACATATGATTTATACATAAATTCACGTATCAATAAAAAAATAAAATCATATTTATTATATGAATATATGTCAAAAGATTTTTTGTATAAAAATTAGATATTTCAAAATTAAAAGAATCATAATTTAATTAATACGATATTCGTGATTTATATTAAAAATTCAGTCGTTAATACGTGTTTATTAAAAGTAATTGACATATAAGTTTAAATTTTTAATTTTTTTGTTATATATATATATAATATATAAATATTTGTTAACAAATAGACTTAAAACATTGCAAACATACCTCGAGTGAATCCTGATTTATGTAGCCTGATATAACGTCTTTTATTTCGTATTTCTCATGACACAAGTAAGACGTTAAATCAATCATTGACCGCAGTGTAACGCGTAAACCACTTGCGGTTTGATTTGTCAAAAATTTGGTCGGCTTAATTTTTTTTGAAATTTTTAATTTTTCCCGCTCATCAAGTTTTTTTAACGATTCTTCCAGCATCTAGAAAAATTAATTTCTACTTAGAGATATTTATTTATTTTTTTATTTAATTATTTACAATATACGGGAATACACCCTTTAATATACAATATCTGAAGTGTAGTAATAGAGGTATATCAAAGTAACTTGCGAATATAAAATATGTTCGGATATCTACGTAGAACTCAAATAAATATGTTTTGCCAGATTATAAAACGATCTAAAATTAAGATTGAATAAGGCAGTACGCCTGCATAATTCATTTCCACGCGAGCATAGCCGATTAATAATTTCATTAGCTCCAAAAGAAGTATTACATTTTTTTTACATAAAACAAATTAAATGATCGAAATTTTCTAACAGGTACATTGATCTTGATTAAACTAAGTAAAGGTGGACAATTAATATCGTTATGAATATGTTTAAATAATAATATGGCTTCGTTTAGCTGACGACGGTTTTTTAAAGGAACAATAGAAAATTTATTCATTATCGGTTCATAGTTATGATTGTCGAATCTCATAGGCATGCCGTTTCGAAAAGCTAACTGTCGCAAAAATTTGCGTTGAACTGATTCAAGGCGATCTATGTCTTTATAAGTGTATAGCGACCACACTGGGGATGCGTATTCTAGTACTGGTCTAACAAGACATTTATATAAGATCAAATACGTTCGTGGATTCACAAAAAATAATGACCTATTAATAAAACCTATAATACGCAAAGATCGAATTATAATGTCATCAATATGATACTCAAAAGAACCATTACTCGAAAAAAGAACCCCCAAATCTTTCATTTTATTTGTCACAGATAACGTAGAGCCAAGTAGCTTATAATAAAAAACGATCGGTTTTCTCTTTCTACAGTAGTTCATAACTTTACATTTGATAAATTTACACACATACTATTATCAATACACCATTCCTCGAACGCACTCAAATCTGCCTGAAGGGCGAGAGCAGAGTCGATAGAATCTATACGTAGAAATAATTTCGTATCATCTGCAAACCTTAACAATTCTGCATGTTGTGGTCGAGTCGGAAGATTATTAATAAATATGAGAAACAACAAAGGGCCAAGATGTGAGCCCTGTGGAACACCTGAAGTGATTTCGATTTCATCTGACTTCGTCAAGATCCAGCTATCTTGACGATGTGTTTTCTCTCTTTCAAATAATTGTCTAGCCATTTCAACAACGGGTTACAGATTCCTGAATTCGCTAATTTTTGAATCAAGATTCAGTGTGGTACTTTATCGAAAGCTTCAGCAAAATCTGTGTAGATTACATCGACTTGCTGACCACGATCTAATGCATTCAAGATATAAGTAGTCAGTATTGCTAAGTTCGTCACCGTAGATTTGTTAGTAATGAACCGATGTTGCTCATTCGAAATAGTTTGATCGAAAAATTTAGTTAGTCGTGGCGTTACTAGTTTTTCAAAGAATTTTGGAATAGTGTTTAATACGGAAATAGGTCTATAGTTTGTTACTTCGTTTTTAGCACCAGATTTAAGGATAGGCGTTATTGAGCTGATTTTCCATGAACGCGGGAACGCACCAGTAGACAATGATTTATTAAATAGTATATAAAGCGGTGTAGACAGTGAGTATCTACATTGTTTTAGAAAAATGTTTGGTATACCGTCCGGGCCTGGGCCAGTACTCGTCTTAATTCGCGATATTCCTACAAAAATCTCATGCAAGGATAGAACAATAGAATTCATCGCATTTGTCGGTATATCCATGTCTTGTGAATAATGAGCATCAAATGTAGGTTCATATACAGATCTAAAGTATGTGGCGAATAAACTCACCCCTTCATCGCAATTTGTACTTTCATTGTCTTCAAAGTTAACATTACGTGGAATAGTATTGTCTTTGTTAAACGAGCTCGTGTATTTCCAAAACAATTGTGGATCACGCATCAATTTGTTGTCAATATCATGTAAGTACTTAGTGTGAGCTATGCGTATATGATGCTTACAATCTTCACTAAGACGTGTAAAATTTACATAATCCGAATTCAGCTTTGTTTGTTTGTAATTTGAGTGAGCGACTTTTTTTATTGATAATCAAACGTTTTATCCTATTATCAAACTTTGGTGGAAAAGAATTTTCTTTTATAGTTAATTTGGGTACAAAAATATCAATACATTCATGTAAAATGTTATAGAGATATGAGATTATTTTAATAAATGACATATTTTAAGGAGAATTTTACTTTAATATCCTAATTTTCTGGCGTCAACGCATAATTTTTGTGATTTAAGGCATCAAACATATCATTCATCCATTTTGAAAATTTTGCTGTGTTTGAACATTTCTTTAAGGTGCTGTGATATTGGCTGTGAAACAAGAAACCTTCATAAACAGAATTACTGAACACCTGTAAAAATAAATATCATTTAATGGTTCATATAAAACAACGTTGCTCTACTATTTATTTGTTTATTATTATAGAATTATAAATTAGAAATAAAGTTACTTGTGTTGCTAAAGAAACTCTCATTTTGGCAGAATTACTCAATGTGAAGTGATTTACAGTTAATTTAGGACATTTTGGGAACGGCATGATTTTATCCTTATTGTACATCTCTTTGATATGTGACCAAGAAAAAGGTGGACCAGCTTTTTCCATCTAAAAATCAGAAAAAAACAAATAATTATATTGTTTTTCCTATTTTGCAATAAATATATTTTAACGATCACGAATACCTTTAAATCGTGTTGTAAAAGTCGATTTCTAATGGACTTGACGAGATGTGGCGTGTTTGAGAAGATGAACACTTTTGTATCCTTATCGAGTGGATGTTCGAATGACGACTGCAATTTTTCAATGTCTCCATTTACGCCAAATTCTTTCCAAAATCCTCTGTTTGTACTGGCACCATCGCTAACAATAACGTGAATTTTTGTTCCACATTTCTCGAGACAAACTATCGCATTTAAAAGTGGTTTTGCTAACATTTCTCCCACTACAGGTCCCTTACTTGCAAAAACACTTATTGGCTGCGCATAGTGGTCATTATTGAGCGGTTGATACATGATTACCAAACCATGGTTTGCTTTTTCTGCTAATGTTTTTCCAGTCTCGCTTTCGGCACCAAAATCAAACAAATTTTGTACATTAAGGTCTGTGAATCCACGGAAACATTTTCGCGAGTTCCTATCTCATCAAGAAGAATTATTCCGTGTTTTTTGTCCGTGGATAATTTTGAAAAAGCTGTCTTTAGAAGTTGTAAAAAATCATCGTCAAAACCACAGTTTGATTTAATCATAGCTGAATATCTAAAACAAACAAAATTTATTTCGATAATTAAATTGTAACAATTTCTTATTTTTCATAAAAAATGTTATAATTCAATACCATTAATTACCTTCTTATCGTTCTAATGCACGGAAAAGGAATAATTTTCTGATTTCTCATATAAGTATATGTAGTTGGAGATTTCATGTGGATGAGAATGCATTGCAACATCCACTCGTCGCTATAACGATTGTTGTTTGCGACTGTTGCTTTCGCAGAGGCGAATATATCTTTAATTAGAATTTTTTTATTGTCGTCGATATTTGCTCGGTCCAAACGTCTTCAATGCTTGAATTAGTAAATTTTTTCATTTTTTCTTTACATTCATTAATTAGTTCGGAGAGATTGAACTATTTTATGTTTTCGAGTTGCTCTTTTTGTAACAACATTTTTAACTTTTCGAATTTCGTTGACTCGTTGCTTTTCACTTGATGATAAATCAGAAATTCTTCTGCGTTTGAGTACTCGGCGCGACCATTCTTCTTGCCTAGATAAAGTGTATTCCTTAATAGCAACATAGCTATATGTTGACTTGTTAATATCGTGTAAATATGCTCAGCATACCGTTTTACTGTTCAGAATATTTATTAAGTTTTGCAACATAGAGATCGACGTTACACATTTTTCCGCGATACCATAGACACTCAAGTCAAACAAACGATCCATAACTCGAACATTCACTGATAAATCCGTGGATATACAAATTTCAATTTGTTTCTTAATAAATGAAGAATTTTCTAGCATTTTTGGCACTCTTTTACTAAAAAATAGTTTTTCGATTTTTCCGTTTGATAAATTATAAATTTGCCACTGTGCAGGTATATCCATTTGTGCATTTTTCAATGCGAGAAACGTTTACTTCTTAAGTTGTTCACAATGTTCAGGCTGTTCGAGGGATTCAGGTATAACGTTTTGATAATCCAGTTCAACTGGATCAATATTTACAGCTTCACACAATTCTTTTAAAACTGTTGTCCACGAGAAAATGCATGAAACAGCATCTTTTTTTAAACGTTGTTTTTTAAGTTCCACCTACAAATTTTTTACATATTTTAATGTACAGATAACAAAATACTTTTAACAATAAATCAATTTTAATCAATGAAAATTTATTTCTTACTAAAAATATTTTATTAAATAAAAATTTGACTGAAAAAAAATAAAGAAAAAGAATTAAAAATGTATATTTAATAACATTTTTTTGTATTACATTAATCTCTATTTCGAACCTTTTCATAATACGAATAAAGAAAAAGCTTAAGTAAACACAGTTCATTATACATAAGCTCACGAAAACAAAACCGATAAATACCAGAATTAATATATTCACGTGTCGGAAAGACTTTATACAGAATTTATAGAAGTTAAAATTAAATATTACATACAAATATGTTGTGTTAATTTCATTTTTTATATCTACCTATTGAATCAACTTGCTCTCTTTATTAAAGATCTGTTTTGTACTAATAATATCGCTTGGAATAAAGTGATGATGACAAAAAGCACGATTCGCAATATTAATGTCTGTTCTTCGCGATTTTTCTTGCCACAATTTCATTAACTCCACTTCTTTAGGAACATAAAAAAAGTGCACTTTTTCAGAGTTACTTTCATATCCCGACTTACATCCAAGTGCTGCACACCTTGTCGGAATTTTTTTATAATTTTATTTTAAAAATTATAAAATTGTTCATAATAAAATTGTATCGAAGTGTTTTGAAAATCGCGATGGAGCACTAGCGTCAAGCGGACGAATGAAATTCATAACGCAATCGACAGTCCGCCGGTCGGATGACGCGCAGCGCCATCTGGATATTTTAAACACTTATGTCGTCACTTTTTACATACAGCCGCATAGAAGCGTTGCATAGGGCTGCTAGATATTAAGTAATATGATATAATAATATTAAAAAAATGAAGTAACATGTGAATCTAATCTAACTAATCTAACTAATATATATAAATATGAAAGTATGTTTGTTTGTTTGTTCGAGCATCACGCAAAATCAATCGAACCGATTTTGTACAAATTTTGAGAGGAACTAGCTGACACCCTCGAAAGTGTCGTAGGCTATATAAAATTGCAATATATAAAGTAATTTCTGAAAAAAAAAACTAAGAAGTATGTATAACTGTATAACTAGCAAGATTAACAAGATTAACAAAACTAACGAAACTAACGAAACCTTATTTTTACATGTTTATATTTTTTTGTTACGAATTTTTGTTAGGTTTCAGTTTCATAATTTTGAAGTTTAGTTTTCTATTATTTACTTAATCATGTTAGTTAATAAATTAGATTTTACTGTAGACTCACTCCCCAGTTGCAGATTTTTCCAATAAAATTAGCGAATGTACTTGACCATATTTATTGATATCAATAAATTATATTAAGATAAATTTTAATGATTAGTTATACTAATATGTTTTTCATTTTTTCAAATTTTTAAGATTGTTTTCAAATTTACCTTAAATGAAGTTTGAATTAAAATAACATTTAATTTTACATTAAATATTTGAATTCAGAAAGTTGAATATGTGTTAGACGTCATTATTTTTTGTTTTTTACATTTTTTTGTACTTGGCCTATACTTTTCAGTTTATCTGAATTTTTATGTTTTATATCAGTTTATTTTTTGACTTATAAAAGAAATATATATTTATCATTCATTTATAATAATGTCTCATATGCATTCGAAAAACTGTCAATACGTCGATTATAAGCTCATTGGATTCAACCATCGTCCCATTAGCTTCCTATATGCTTAGTATCAACATCTCATAATTATCCAATGAACATCCCGAAAAATTCCATAAACACTGCATATGCATTCCATAAGCACCTAAT
>JABFPJ010004995.1:0-12811 GCA_022817425.1 Gryon sp. ZL-2020 | reverse complement strand
CAAAAAAAAAAATAAAAAAAAAAAAAAAAAAAAAAAAAAGAAAAAAATATGGACCAGCAAAAAGACGAGATCATTTGGTTCTCATTCGTTTTCCACGGCACACCAAGTACTATATCGTCCGCATAAATTAATGTTCTTCGTTGAGACGGCATATCGAAAGACAACGAGAGAAAAGCGGACAAAAAAAATGATGTCATGTTGGCAACGAGAATGAAAAAGAAATTGGAACACGAGTAATCGTTATCTTTCGTACTTAATATTTGGATATAGTCGGTGCAAAACAATATTGAATCATAATACCGCGATAAATGTTTCACATTACTGCCCACTTTTTATCCAAATCATTCTCCAAGTTTTTACTTCGCTAACATCTGGGCTTTGTTTTATCATTGTAATGGCAAATCTTCAAATGTTTTATCGGAAAAATGCAAAAAGTAGAATGTTGGCGCTAAATTATTTAGTTTTAGTTTAAACAGTTTTTTTCAAGTTTGGAATTCAAGTTAAAAATTTGATACTTAAGTTTAAAATATTTCATTTAAATTTGAAATTTGATGTTTTAGTTTATAATTTCAAATTAAAATTTCAAATAAAAAATTTAAGTTTAAAAATTAAATCTAAAATTTAAAGTTTCGGTTTAAAATGTAAAATTCCGAATTTTAAATTTAAATTTGAAATTAAAAATTTAAGTTGAAAATGTAAAATGATAAAAATGATCAAAAGACTTAATTAATTCTTAACTTAATTCGTAATTAAAATAACGAATGAATTTCTTATTTTTAACAACGATTGGATATGTTCTTTTTAATTATAACAATAATCAACTTTGTGTTAAGGAAAACTCATGACACTAAAAAAAGTCCCACATTAAAAGGTTAATTTAAAAAGTTAAAAAAAGATTTTAAACTTTAATTAATTAATGAAATTGGACAAATAATTTACAAGAAAAGCGTATAAAAGAATATCGAGACAATTACGAAATAGTTGAACGAAGTTGAAAGGAATTCAAATTGCATATCGTTTATCATTAATCGATATCATGTAATTCGAGTAATAGATGCTCTGATTTCAGAGATCGTTAGAAGCCATGTTACAGCGTCAACGCAAGAGGATAACTACGCGTGACAACAACAGCCTGAACATGTGTCGTAATAAATGGCTTGAGACACTCGCAAACTTCGAACGTACCTCTTAATGCAATTTTCAAGAACCAAATAAATTTCAAGACAAACGGATAATATGGAATAATATTGTTCTTCAATTAATTCAACATTGTCAACGTTCGAAAGAGATTGTTGAATTTTCATTTATTATCAAATCTTAAACGTCTTCAGAGAATGGAAATAATGCAATAAATAATTATGCAAATAAATAATTCATTTCACTTTTCATTAGTTAAATTCACTTTATTTTATTTAATTTAATTTTTCAGAATTAAATGTAAATTGCATTTTATTAAATTATTGTTTTTCTGTTGAAAATAGAAATTAAAAGGTATATAGCTTTTAATATAAATTTAATTTATTAAATGTATTTTAATTAAATTTATCATTATAATTTTTAATTTTTAGTTTGTTGTGTTTTTGTTTATATTTTTATATACTTAATATTAATTATTAAAAATAATAAAAATAATAACTAGTGAAATAATGATTGTAGTCATTAAATAAGTTATCAACTTGAACGAGTTTATTGCAATAACTATTAATGTACATAATAATAATTCGGATTACTCTTTTTATGATCGAAAAGGGACAAAAATTAATACTTAAGACGACCAGAATGAGTACGTCGTAACTTTTTCAATTGTAAAATAAACGTTTATAATATTATTTTATACGGGCGTAAAATACAAATATAACATCCAGTGTTAAGACTCATTTTTAATGTATTCAAGATGAAAAATTTATCGACAATTGAATGCAAATGAATGAAAAGAATGTAATAACTAAGTATAGAAAGTTAGGAATAATATCATCCTTTAAAACTATTTTGAATTTAAATTAAATTTAAAAAAAATTAAGAGAAAATTGAAGAAAGAAAGTAAAAAATGAAAAAATTCAAATCCGGAAAAATTAAAACTAAATTAAAAATGAAATAAACTTTGAATTTAAATTAAATGAAAGAATATGAATGTTTAATTTAAAATATAATTAGAAAATAAAGCTAAGTCTCTAAAATGCAGTTCGTTGTTTATTTAAGAAAATAAACCACGTCGAATATAGTTGCCAAATTATTAACAACGCAGGCAAAAATGCGCGCAAATATCTTCTTATCAATTTTGGAATATTTTCAGAAGAGTAAATTTTTGCACTTGACAATGGCTGATAATTTATTGGCAATGTTTCAGGGGCCCGTAATTTATACGACCTTTTAAACAGTGTGTATATCAGCCCGAGACATAATTTAAGGTGTTTATAAATTCCTAGATATTCATACTTGCTATCTCAAAATTCGATAATTTAAGAACAAAAATTATTAAGCAAATTAATACAACGAAAAATGTATCGATATTTACGATACATTTTTGGCCAAAATTCTAACCCTTATTTTTCTGTTCTTGCATACGAAATAATGCGAGACTTAATTTGTCGTAGCATTTTGTTAAGGTGGTTCACTCGATTTATCGCGAGAGCAGCCTGAATAATTTGTTAGGTGTTTTGCTTTTTTGCGCGACATTTTCGAAAATTAATTGTACTACCGCTTTACAAACAACTAAGTTGTTTTCTATGATGGAAATCCGAACTTGCATGAACTTTGTTGAAATAGGGCAAGCACGTCGAAGTTTCGAAAACTCAAATGTAACTAAGCGTCTTTAAAGTTTTGTTGTTTGCCGAGATCTAAATCGTTAGAAATAGCTGTCTTTGAAAATTACTTAGATCAAAAAGATTCCTCATTGAGCAAATTAAAATTGGTTCCAGTTAAAACTTGTGTGTCTTATATACGAACGAAAATTTTATCGAAATTACATTTCACGACGATACCATCTTCAACGAATTCCTTCGCGTGTACAACTACACACGCAAATATGGATTGTTTATAGAGAAAAGGTAGTTTTATATTATATAACTAAAAATAGACCTATTAATTTACTTAAATTAAAAGGTTGATTTTAGATTATTATTTTTTTTGTATAAAAGTGAACACTTAACGAAAAATATATTGTAAATATATTGTTAATATATTCTAAATATATTGTACATATATTTTCAATATATTTTTACTAGACTTTTAATATTTTTTAAACATATTCTTAATATTCTTCTTTCACGGTGGAAACTATATTTTTAAAATATATGCAAAAATAAATTTTAAATATATTTTTATAAACTCAAATATTTATTAACAAATATATTTAGATATATTTAAAAGTATCTAACTTTTTGCTGAAAATATGTTTTATCTATTTTATATATATTTGCGTATATTTTGAAATTATACGCATAATTATATTATTTTGTCCAATGAGAACAAACTAATGGTAATAAATTCTCAAAAAATGCTTAATATATTTTTAATATAGGAATATAATGAGAATGTAGTCAACATATTGATTCTAAATATTGATAATATATTCACAATGTAATGCCAAAAAAGTAAAATTGGAGCTTTTAAATATATTAAATATATTAAAAATATATTATGAATATATTGGGAATATTATTGCGAATATATGAAGAATTATGAATGTATTATGCATATATTAAGAATGTATTTTTGTAGAAAAAATACACTAATAAAAGTAAACTTATGAAAATTATCATCTTTTCTGATAAAAAGTCTTCGAAGCTTGAGAAGTATTATCATAAGGACAAATATATTCATCAGAAAAGATGATAATTTTTTGGTTTTTTACAAGTATATCCCTATTTTGTCAGAAAGATGATAATTTTTATAGGCTTACTTTTGTCAGTGTAGATTTAGAACATATTAACAATATATATTTCGCAAGTATATATACTTGCGAAATATTTTTTGTTTTGCTAGGGAAATGTTGATTGCTCGCTAATCCATCTAATAATTTTAAATAATAGTAATAATAGGAATAATAATGATAATAACATGACTTGAATAGATATCCAATTAAAATCATGTCAACTATTAATGTTGAAAAATATTAAAGTCCAATTAAATCCATCATTTTGCTGTGATTGGTTTATGGTACATCTCTATATCAACTTCTATTATTGATTTAATCTGAAACGTGTTACTACATTCATGTAGCACTAAATTAAAACTCGCTTAAATTAAATTTGCAATATTATTGAATTAAAGAGGAGAGAAAAAAAGCGGCATTGAATGGAAAAGCGTTTAAATGCAGAACCAGATGCTATCATCATTTGACAATTTTTATCATAAAGAATTCAAGTGCACGTTCCATGTCACATGCAAAATCTCAATTTTTACATTTATAATATACGCTGTTATAATTCAGGATGAAAAAAAATTTCTTTTTTTTAGCTCAGACTATATTTAGTAGCTTTACTTTTTTTACGCCATAAATGAACACTGATACAAAATAGAAAAAAAGGCAAATTTAGTATGATAATTTGAATACTTAATTGAGTGATATAGTTTTTCAATCAATACAAATGCAGTTTAATGGTTTTAAAACAGCTAACGTTTAGATTTATTTTGAGTTGATTTAATAGTTCTCGTTGATAGATTAAAAGTTTTCGAGCTTTTGGGGAGAAGTTAAAATTTAAACATCGAATTCATTGACCACTTCATTTGCAAGACTACGAATGAATTTAAAACGAACCTGTTGCTTTTGAGCTCGATCATCCGATTTTCAAATCACTTTTCTCGTAACGAAGTTCTTATACTGTTACCCGAGTGTACCTAAATTCTTAATAATCTGAACTCGTCGACAGCACGATCCCGAGTGAAAAAGAGACCTAGGTGTGTGAGCCACGAAAAAAAGTGAACAAGGGGTTTATTACAAAATTTCACGTAGGGATAAGTGGTGCTGGAGAAGTTAACACCATTGAATATGACCTGGTGAATGATCGTTCACCCTGCTGATTAAGTTTAGAAATACGTGCCATGCTAAAGAGAGGCACCATTAGACTTAGGATCTGACCTGCATTTTGCGGCGCGCCGATGGGTATAGGGTTTCTAAATAAGTTGGTTTCTCGCCGCAACTGGATCAGATTATGCTACCGACAGGGATCCTTTTTGCTATGATATTATTCGCTCTTCTTGAACAACGTAGTTGATACCACATTGTTTAATGAAGTTCTAACATGTTCTTGTAAAATAATACGAGGATTACAATATTCTTTTTGAAAATTTTAATTTAATATATTTTATCGTATTTTTTAAGTTTGTTTTGTTCGATTGTTTTGTTTATTTCGTTTGTTTTGTGTTATACTTTATATTGTTTATATTATAGATAATATACTGTACTTTTTAATTTAGTGACGATATATTTAATCGTATTTATTTTGGCTTGATTTGTTTATTTTGATTTGATTGTTTTGTTTTCATTTGATTGCTATGATCTCGTTTGTTTTGTTGACAATAGAATTGCTATGTTTTCTATTGTTTGTTTACTTTCAATGTGGCAGATGTTTTTTTAACACAAATTTCAAATTTGTAGGAAAAATGTTGCCCATTTGTTTTGTTTATTTTGATTATTTTATTTCGCTGTGTTTATTTTCATTTAATTTTCATGTTTTGATTGTTTTGTTTACATTTGACTTTCGATCCTTTATTTGTCCGAATTTGTTTTATTTTTAATTTTCCTGTTTTATTTGTTCTGTTTATTTTCGCTGTCTTTATTTAAATTTTGTTTTACATCTCTACTTCATCTCTCATTCATTTTTCCTTTCAAACTGTAGGAGAAATTTGACTTTATTAAATTTCACAAACATTTTGAAATAAGATAAATTCCAACATTTTGATGATGAAATGTTTTAGATGATTCATATTAAGCAATTTAGTTTATGTGAAAATCATATTAATTAAAGCATATTTTACATTTCCATGGAATCAATTATAAACAAAATTGAATATACTTTTGAAATTATTCCTTTTAATATCAGTGTAATTTTTGAAAAATACGATTACTCAAATATATTTCATAGGCATAAAAAAGGACTTAAGCATTACGTTACAAATCAAACAGCAAATTTTATCGATGCTCATATATATCCATATCCTTCTGGAATATATAGGATCCATATGTTGTCATTTAATGGCCATTTGAAAGAATTTTCATTTAAAATTGAATGAAATCGAATATTTATACTTGTCATTCATGAAAATATATGACATCATACAAAATTTGTCCTGAATTGCACCTTTTACATCCGCAGTTATTTCATATCTTTACATTAGGGGCTAACTTTTCAAAACGGAAAAATGCTAAAGATTAAAAATGACATTTATTCTATAAACTCAAAATTACAGAATATAAAACAAAATAGATTTCCAAATTAACATTTAGCCAGTAAAATAACCTTTTCATATATATCGGATCAGGACAGAAATAGTATATTACGCAACAAGTAATATACTATCGCGGTTACAAAACTCGCCTTCGGCTCGGCTTGTAAACTCCGCTCGGGAAAACGAATTCCCGATCTCATCTCCCTTGTTGCGTAATATACTATTTCTTCATTTGGGCGGAAAAGACCTCATTTCTGACTCAAGAGCGAATGCCTAAGGGCAGAAATGAGATCGTAGAAAAATATTTTTTCTATTTTCGTATTTTTGCACCCTAGGACAGAAAAGAGCCATTTCTGCCCTCGGGTCAGGAATGAAGTTTTATTTCGCCCTAGGGTAAAAAGGTCCTTTTTTCCGCTCCCATCCTAAATAGGTCAAATAAGATGCTCAGAAAGATAGAGAAATTACAATTTTGTTTTGGTGTCGCTTAACCACGTGACAAAAAGTCGCATAGCAGATCGCAGAGACACACACAGGATCTTACGTATGATGTTGGTTTTACGAGTAATGATTCGATATCCTATTCTTGTAGGAACGCTGGCTTATATCCTGCGCAGATTGTGTTGTGAAATGCACGTGAAATAAAGCGTGTGTGTGGAACAAATTGAAAACATTTCGACGGCCGAAGTCTGCTGGCGCGCGCATTTCACTGTTTTTATATATTTTTGGACTCAACTTTTTCAATTTTTGTATATTATATAATATATATATATGTTTGAATAAAAGCTTCCTTCCACAAAGTCGCACTGTAGTGTTCCAGTTTATTTAATTTTGACGATATCTTAAAAGAATATTGCTATATCTATTTTTTGATAGTAAATCTTGCAACGTAACATATGTTGTCTAACTTTTTTACAGTCTGACCCTTTTTATGAACGAAATTTTTTTCATTCATTTTTACTGAAATGGTATTGTAAAATATACCTTATATACAAAATTGAACAGTAATGATATATGGGGAAAGGAATAAATTTCTTATTGATAGAAAGAACAGAGTATTTGATTTGAGCATATAAACTTTAAATAGAATAACAGAGAAAAAGAAGATACTCAGTTGGATATTTTGTTTGATATTGATTATTTAAATGTTGCATCAAAAGAACGTATTGTAAAACGAATAAATTGAATGATTTTGTTTAATAAGCAGATAGTCAGCAATAAGGTGCAGAACACAAACATTCTTTTAAATTCAGAGTTAAGTTGATATATATTATAGAGAATGTTGTTATTGAGTTTTCAATTGCATTATATATGTGTACAGTAACCAAATGTAGAATAAAGTAGTTATTGTTGACATTTATATAAAACGACTCATATCATTCAAAGAATGTATCGTAAAATTCCTTACGCAAACCATTTTGCTGACTGAATATGTCGACTGCTAAAACGCAAATATTTATCTACATTCTTTCCAAACCTTTATTTGCATTTAAGTGAATATTCCGCCCGTTTCGGTATTTGAAAATTGAATTTAGATATTCATATCTTTGGTCAAATTAAAGTAGCATGAAGATTCTCAATAAAAATAAATCAAATCGCAAATGTGGCTTCCATTTAAAAAGCACCAACGTAACCTTGGCAAATTGTCAAGTTAAACTTTTTTTTTATAAGCATAAGGCAAATTTATGTTATTAGTTAGGATTACATCATATATTTTTTTTACATTTGCTGGGACATACATCATTTTTTCGATATTCAATTAGATGACATAAGTTATAGCATATTTACAAGATAATTTATTCCATGAATAAGCTGGAAATCTAAATAAAATTTTGAGATTTACTGAAATGTCCTTGCAATCTTCAATCGCTTATTAAGGACTTAATTTAAAAATAATTCAATTCCTTATTAAGGAATGAACAAACTTGCCTAAAAAAAGTTAAAAAACAGGCCTTAGAAGGGTAAAGTCAGGGATTACCCAGTTATCAGTAAGCCTGGACTGGGCCATGGTAGGCCCAATGTTGTTAAATTTGGTGTAAGGTTGGAAAGTAGGGCCATTATAGGGTTTAACTAGGGCCATATTAAGGCTTAATAAGGGTAATATTAAGGTTTAATAAAGGTCATATTAAGGCTCAATGAGGAGGATATTAAGATCCAACCAGGACCATATTAAGTTCCAAACAGGACCATATTAAGGCCCTACTAGAACCATATCAAGACCCAATAAAGACAATATTAAGGTCCAACCAGAGAAATATTAAAGCTCAACCAGGACCATATTAATGTAGAATCAAGATTATATTAAGGCCTGACCAAGACCATATTAAGGCCCAGTTAAAAAAAGCAATCCACGAAAATCTAGCGTAGGGACAATTTTGGATCAATTTCGAAACAAGGTACCCGAATAAGGCCCTAGGTATACTCAAATTCAAAATTCTACTAAGGTTACGAAAGCAAATAATTACGAGGACAAAAATGTCAACTGCACACAGAATGGATGTGCTCAGATCTTAAGGATTCGCGACGAAAGATCAATGAAGCTTATTGTGTCGGACAGCAAGTTCTCGCGTAGCTCTAATTTCTGGAAGCAATATACTTGCGTATTGTAAAGCCATATTGCGCAATATACGGTGCAAATTGTTGGGCGCAATTCGCGGAGCACAGGCCAGTGACATCTGAGGAGATGAATTACGTCAAAATGCTTATCGGATTTCTGCCTGCAGCAGGACACTAAGTTAAATCGTAATTGCATTATGAGCTGCGAGTCTTCGCGAAATTCTATGGCCCCGTTTGCAAACAAAATCTTAGTAGGTCAATTTTCCAAGCATAATCTCAAGTCATTCTTTGGAAAAGTATATATATATATATATAAATATGATCTAATAATTACACCGAGTTTCATTAAAATGACTGTTTGACGTTCTGTTCACCAACTTTATGCAATGACCTTCCTTCTTTTTAAAGTCAATATGTGTGTTAATGAATAACGTATTTCATAATTTAACTATCAATTTTATTATTCTGTTCAAAGTAATTTGCAGAAATATCAAAGAAAAGTGTCTACAATTAGTACACTCGACGAAACGTTTACTTAAATTAACCAAATATTTTCCAGTTTAACGAAATGTTCAGTTAAAATAACTAAAGTTTAGTTGTTTTAGTTCAAAATTTTCGTTGGTTTGACTAACTGTTTCTTTGAGTATAATTAATAGTAATAAAGTATAAAAAACATTTCATTTGTAGTATTATTGTTTAATTTTCGTGAAAAAATAATATCTGACAATATAAACTCAATATATATATATTGCTTATTATAAGGCAAACATACCAACTCTTTAAGTAGATACTCTTTTATAATGTCCCGCGTGAAAAAAAGAATCAGGCACAAATAGGGCATAAGAATGGCTTAGGAGCGCGAGCCAATCTTCTAGTATGGCAACAGTATGACAATAGCACGGCAATAGTAAGGCAAGAGCTTGGCTCGCGCTCCTGCGCCATCCTTCCATTTTTTTACGCCGAGTGAGAAGTTAACGTAAAAGATATCCCTGTAAAATGTGACGCGACCATTTGTAGACTTATAATAGGCATCTACGTGGATTTAAACGTATTTCAAAAACACGACAGACGACATTTTTTTGAGATGTACATTTTGCTGTAGCTTGTAGGTGTTGAAAAGTACTGCGTTTGCGCCGTTACCGCTGACGTTTGAATAAAAAAAAAATTTTAAAAGACAACAATGTCGTGAATGCACCAAGTGGCAGCTTTATTCACTTTTTATACACCGGCTTAGACCTTCTTTCATTTAGCCGTTATTTTCACGCGCTTTTACGCATCTGCACGTTTTTGATGGACGTGTAAACAAAAAAAGTCCTCTTTATGTTCTTCGTTTTTATTTGCAATTTTTTTGCGCTCGAATTCAAGAATGAGAGATTCAGTGACAACCTTACTTGGAAGTTAATTTGCATGTTTACTTTCAATTTATATTTAGCGAGAATTCCGTTAAAAATGATAATGGCGTAGGTCATTTCTAAATGAGTGTAAAAATCTTACACGAATCGAATCGGCAATTTTTCCTGAGTTGCGAATGATATACTTTCTTGCCAGTGAATGATAACTTTCTATCCCTACATTCCCTTTTCTTTCTCTAGGGAGAAAAATTAACCTTCTAGTAAGTTATTTAAGGAATGAACATATTATTTATCAGTATTTCATAATTTATTATTATCAGTCCTAATTATTAGTTATCAGCCCTACCTGAAGCAGAGAAATTAGTTTTTTACGGGAAAAAGTTTCTTTCTCAAAAAATGGGGCTAATGGGGCACTTTCTCTCCTTAGGGAGCATACGTAAATTTCCAATCCTTGGGAAGAAAATATATCTTCTATCCCTATTTTTCATCCCTAGAGAAGAAAGTTAACTTTCAATTAAGTCATTTAGGCGAGGAAACTACTTTCTCAACCGAAGGAGAAAAAGTCTTTCGTCACGCGGGGAAGGAAAGAGCCCTTTTTTCTTTAGGGAGTTTTCCGAAAACGGCACTTTTCCTGCCCTCGTATCGAAAACTATTGTATCCAACTTCTTCAAAAAATGTGGCTAATATGACACTTTCTCTCCCTAGGGAGCAAAAATAACTTTCTGTCCACTTGCAGGGAATGTAACTTTTAATCTCTACTTTCCATTTCTAGGGAGGAAAAGTAATTTTCCATTACGTCATTTAAGTGATGAAAGTGGCTTTTTTCCTCCCTTGGGAAAGAATATGCCACTTTCTTCCCCTGTTTGAAAGAAGAAAAGACGTATTTTTGTACATGTGAAAAAATTGAATTCTTCTTCGCAAAGATATTTGGATTATTACATTCGATGGAAAGTTTGTTATTTTGTTAAAATAGCAAGTTATCATTTTCAGAACAATAAAAATACTTTATTCATGAACAATAGAAATTTAGTGCATTGTTGCACAATGTAAGATATAATAAAGAAGATAGAGAATGCACTTCTGAAAATGACTTGCTTATTTAACGTATTTTGTTTTTGAAGTGAATATAGAGAAGAGAATATATTCGGGCTTCCTTCATTTGCATTAAGTGCAAAACTATCGTACATTATGGTTCTGAGATTCCTATTCCCACGAAATAAATGGAACAATTAATGTCTTGTATGATTTAGCGTACAAAAAATAATATAAGTACTCAGACATTCAAACACCAATTATTTCTAGAAATAATATGAAACATTCTATTTACAATTAGAACAATATTTACAATATTACAAAACAAAAATATATTATTTATTTTACTATAAAAATATATCTGACTTTAAATATCAAATTAGTTTACATTAAAAATTATTTACATTTGGTTAATAAAAGCAGGATTTTGAATGTAGTTTATGTTGGCAATTGGCGTTTAGCTTTATTTCAAAATTGGTGGCTATTTGTGAGACTAATTAACACAAAGCATTTCGGTTTAACATCATTAACTTTATCCTGCCATCGATTTCTCACTCAACGAATCCTCGAATCCTAGACGCATTCAATTGAATGTTCCGTGTAATGGAATTAATTCGGACACTTGCCACGTCGGGTTTGTCTAAGGAGTTAGTGCATTAAGATTTTGTGCAATGTTTAGATAATTTGCCAAATTTGATTGTACCTTATTTCGTAATACAAATTTTTGGTATTTGTAAATGGAATTATTGATTAAAATGTATAATACAATGCAGAGCAGTTTTAATACTGTATTATATTGCATTCGGGAACTGTTATTTTTAATGGCAGGAAATTCCGTGTACGAATACTTACAGGATATAGAAAACCAACCGAACCATATTATTCATCGAGTCTTACCTGAAACATAAATACGAAATTATTTTAATAAATAATGCATGTTGCAGAAATTATTTAAGAAATGCAATTTTCGTCTTTTAAATATATTAAACTGTTTTTTTGAATATGGAAATTGAAAACGCTTTGCAAAAATGATATATTTTTTAAGATTAATTATCAGTGAATTTGCATAAACAATGTTTATTTATTTTTTGCATTTTTTTGTAAATAAACAATTTAAAAAAGTACACATTCAACTAAGTATCAAACAAAAACAATTTTTAAGATTTCATTTATTGAAAAGAGTTGAACATTTGGTTTGAATATTACAAAATGAATTAAATATTTCATTAAATGAAAAAAAATTATATGAAAGGTATCTCATGAGATAAAGTGGTTGAGAACGAGTTAAGTATAAAAAATAAACTTTTGTTATTAAATTCAAGTAAAAAATATCATATACTATGTATAAAAAACAGTATTAATAATATATTATTCAAGAAATCATATACTGAAATCAAGAAATATACACTCACAGCACAAATGTATTTATTTTAAAAATACTGTAGTTTTATTTATATTCTCTTAATATTAATCAGAAATTGATT
>JABFPJ010004994.1:0-12812 GCA_022817425.1 Gryon sp. ZL-2020 | reverse complement strand
GTTGTTGTCTTTAATTTGATGTCATTACACGCAAATCATAGAGATAAATATCCGATAAACATACCAGAAAAAGTCGTATGCCCCTTTATCAAACGAAAGACATTTTATTTTTCTTCTTCACTTAATTGTTTTATTGAGAATCCGTACGCTTTGCGAGAATTATTAATCATATATTATGAAATTGTGATTATACGACACTGATTAGATATGTTTAATTTATTATATACATTTTAACAATGAGGAAATCGATGAGATTCAACGGGTTAGTTAAATTTTGATTGTTAATGAGTAATTAGCATTTTTTTGTTTTATTCTTTGAAGATTTTGAATGTTAAATAACTAACATTTAATAAAATAGTATATTAAGACAATAAAACAATGCATTTATACATATACTAAATTAAATTAATATCTAAGATTTAAGAAATGCAAATATATCCTAATATGGTAACATTTTGACACATGAACAAACATAAAAAATTTCGATATTATATTTTCTAACTTTTTTTAATTGAAAATGAGACGACCAATCACAAGCCAGGGAATTGACAACAATACAGCTATCGATTAAAAGCCAACTTTACCATAACACACGCTTTTATTATAAGGATATGTTATTACATTTGATTAATAAACAATATAATACAAGTCATATAATATAAATGATATAGTGAATTAATTATATAATATGTAATGTCAAAAAAAAGTGTAATTTTTCAATTTTGTTTCATCAGAATCATCAAACTGAACAATGTTATTCTAAGCTGCATGATTAACTCAATAAAACATCACCGACACGAGATAACTTAATATTAAGTTACAGTGTTTTGACGACGTTTTGTCATTAACGCTTACATCTGTTGTATCACATTTGTCCAAATATATACATGTACATATACATCGATATTTAAACTTTGACATTAAACAAATGTTACTTTATTAAATTAAATTTTGCATTAAGTATTAACATATATATAGTCACGAGCAAAAAAAAACTTATTCTCCAGTCACGTAATATTGCATTCAATATTATCAGTTCTTATTATTATTAAATGTGACTTTTTAATAATAACTTAATATTGTTTGCATTATTAAGCAGAAGTTTTTTAGACAAGTTGAGAAGATTATTATTAAATTTCTTTATCCATATTTACAATTTAATTATATTAATGTGGATTACTTAAAGTGATTCTTCAGTTGAATTTGCAGCTTCTCTCTTCCACTAATGGAGTCACCATTCGCTCTATCCTTTTTGCTCTTATACAGCTGAAGAATCACCTTAATATTTAATATTAAAGAATAAATAATATTTCATATATCTAAATAAAGTTTATCTTACATTTTTTTATTTTTTAGTTGAAGATGTCATAAGGATATGTCATAGGTAATAAGTCTGGTTTCGCCCGGACGAAGCCGGCGATTCATCAAGTTAAAACGTAAGATTAATTACATATTAATTAATCCTACGTTTTTGTCGGATCAGAGACATCGATTATTTGAATCTGACCATCAATTAGAAATAAGGTGATTTAAAAAGTTTGTACTTTTTAAAATTATTTTTAATTTTTTTTTTAAACCGAATCAAAAGAGGAAAACAGGTAGACAAAGTTGATACTATTTAACGTTTGATATTAAAGATGTTGTTAAGTTTGTAACTTCAAGTACTTTGATAATATTCCAGATAATATTTCAAGTACTTCGAAGTTTAACTTGATTGTAAAACAAAATCTCTTGTTGACTTTAAGCGTAATTAATTAAAATAATTACTTGAATGAATGATCAATTTTGATTTGAAAGTACATTTTTGTACAGATTACTGAATTCAATGATTTCATTATTTATTATTTGATTAGCATTTTTTTATTATTGATTATAACTTGATTAGCATGATACGATCTATTTATTGATTTGCGAATTAATCAAAATAAGAGAAATTCAAGTCGATAAATGAATGAATAAGAATTTTTATGTTCTGCAATTAAAATTCATTGAAATAATGAAATGGAAATAAATCTATTAAATTGCCAGAAATTGTACGAGTAATCCGAATTATTGTGTACTGTACTATTCATAAAGTATTATGTAAAAAGGAAGTGCTTAGAAGAACATAATAGTTTTCTATTGAATCAAATAGCATTAAAGACTGTTTATTTTGTAATTTAATTTTTGTCATTTTGTAATACAATTTATTGTTTTATTTTGTAATATAATTATTGGGTCTATTAATGGATATTGAAATATATATTATTTTTTCTTAATTCGATGGAAAAATAAACAAAAAACATTAATGTAATTTAATTATGTCAGATATATAAGTTATAATATGAAGTAGATTGCGAGTATTTATGCTCTGAAATTTAATACTGCATCAATCTATTTACTTTCTATAATACAAAGTAAACGGTTTTGTTATCGTTGAAATAAATGTTAATAAATGCAATTCGGTAATATATTTAAATGATAATTTAACATGTGAAAATATTAGGCCTGTCAATTGAACATTTACACATATACGTTATTATAATTGGTTTCCCAATATTTTTTATGTAAAAGTGCAAGAAATATTTGATTAATACAATTTGATTAACAAATCATATAATTAAAATTAATTCTACGATCAAATATATAACTAATTGTGAGAAAATGATAATTGAACTATGTGAACTTTGAACTGAACTATTTTGAACAGTTCAAACTATGTTTAAAATTAATAAAAAAATATAATCTGTAAACATCTGTAATCTGTTTAAAAAAGTTTTGAACATTTGTAAATAATGTTTAAAACATTTTTTCTTTTAAAATTGTCTGATACAAAATTACGGTTAGTTCATTGAAATAACATTTTTAATATCAATTTGTTGTCTCTTAAACGTTAAATTAATAAAATAAAAAAAATATAAATAAACAAAGAAGAAGATAAATACATAATAACATCAAATATTCATAACGTAAAAATGAATTTAAATAATTTGCAAAAAATATATTGCTACACAATTTTTGCCCTTATTTTTAAAAATCTTCATCTGCTTTGCAAACTTGCACTTTGCATACTGAATAATTTATGATTGCCATAAAAATAAACATTTTGTTAGATGCAAAGATAAGTGTGCTCTTGATGATGTTAGTTATTTTATTGTTTTATTGTTAGTTATTATTAAACGTAATAATGGAAGATAAATAAGTGAAGGTAATACTTTTGTACAAAGCAAGCTGTTAATTTGTATTCCTTTTAGAACCATTATTAACTCTTACTTTTCAAACAAAAATATTAAGATTCCAGTGTAATAAAAAATGTGTATTATAAAAGAGTTTCGAATAATAAATAATGAATGCAATTTTTCAAATTTCAGATCAAGCTTCAATTCAGGAGAGTCTACAGCACGTGTCCAACATAACGATGGAAACTTCAGCAAAGAACGCAACACCAGAAAACGTGGCAATTTCCAATCAAAGTTCCGTGGCGCATCCCGCAATGAACAGCAGCAACACGAGCAACCCATCGATCACACCCGATTCGCTTCCGGCCATCATCTCCGCGTCTTCATCGTCATCCTCGTCATCGCAAGCTCCATCTTCCGTGCAGACATCGGCGATGAAGACAAAGCCAAATGCAACGAGCCGAGTGGTGTCGAGTGACAGTGCAAGAGCCATCTACGTAGCCGGACACAGTGTGAGTGCGGCACACAAGTGTCCAAACGAGGGTCGGGACATGAGTTTAGCAATTCTGGTCATGTCCGCGCCAAAGAACAAGGAAGCCCGAATGGCCATTCGTCGCACTTGGGGCAGCTACGACGGACGTCGGGACGTTGCGCTGGCCTTTATGATTGGCGTCTCGGTGGATCCGAAACTCGAGCGTTCACTCAAGGAAGAGTCGAGTCTCTACGAGGACATCATTCGAGGCAATTTCATTGACTCGTACTCGAACTTGACGCTCAAGACCATCTCGAGTCTCGAGTGGATGCGAAGCTTTTGTTCGAATGCCAAATTTCTCTTAAAAGCGGACGATGATATGTTCATCAATGTCGATCGATTGATCAAGTTCGCGGAGAAGCACGCCAACGACAAAAGGACCATCTTCGGTCGGGTGGCCAAAAAGTGGAAACCCATTCGAAATAAGCAGAGCAAGTATTACGTCTCGCAAGCGCAATTTCGTCAAGTCTTGTATCCGGACTTCACCACGGGACCGTCTTATCTCGTAACCCAGGATGCAATTGCAGATTTGCTGGAAGCTGCTTTGGACCACACTTATCTCAAGCTTGAGGATGTCTTTGTCACGGGTATTGTGGCCAGCAAGGTGGGCGTCAAACGGGTCCAGGTGAATGAGTTTCAGAATCGGAAGATCTCGTACAGCGTTTGCAATGTACAAAAGGCCATTAGTATTCACATGGTCAAGTATGGCGAACAGTTTGATCTATGGAAGAAGCTGCAGGACGGCAAATCCAAGTGTAAGTGAGTCGTGAGATGGCGCTTTCGCGCGACGCTTCGTATCCAAATGGCTGAGGAAGACGTTTTCTCAGCGACAATAGAGAGTCATACGAGTTCGGACGCAAGAACGTTTCTCTTTGACTTTCAAACGAAGAAACTCATGTTTTCACACTCGTGTTTCCACTTTGAATATGCTACGAGGATTCTTGACTTTTGTACAGACTGACTTGGAACTTCTCTCATCATCAGTTTCAACTTTTCTGCCCATCCATTAAGACTTAGTCATTCTTATCGAATGTTTTTGCATCTCATGCTCATTTTTTTTTTTTTATTTTTTTTTTTTTATTATTAATTTCTTAGTTCCGTTTGAGTTTTATGAGAGAAATGATCCTGCTATATTCGGAAAGAAGAGATTTTTGATATTCACGAAAAGAACAAAAAAATTCCGTTTATCCGTCCACAAGCGTTAATTACAAGTCCACGAACTAGATGTATCCAAATGGAAACTGCTTCTAATCTTAATCTAACTTCACTTTTGCTTCCACGAATGACACTATTCAATACGACATGGAAGCAACTTTTTTTCTTAATTAAACGTGTGTAAATATATACGTGTATATATACTTATAAAAGCAAGCTTTCAATCTGTATACTTAATCAAAAGAATGTTATTGCTTCGAAATTTTATTTTTGTATACTTTCTTAATGGTTCTGCAACAGAACACGAAATATTAATGTCGTACATTCGCTTTTTTCCTTTATTTTTGTAATGACTTATTTTATAATACAATGTTTGTAATAACTGTTAGTATTGAAAGAAACTATTGACAAAGTTTTATAATCTAACGACGACTTGTGTAAATATAATCGCGTTAATTTTGTAATCGTAATTTGTATAATTCGTCAATTGATCGTTACAAAACGAACACGTATGACTCTTATTTGCAGATCTAACTGTATTATTCGCCATTAAATGTTCACATTGCGACGATTACTTTGTATACCAACAATTTTCCATTATTCGAATTATAATGTGCATTTATTGCTCATTTGTTCCAATAAGTTCGATATCGTTGGACCTCTTTGTTTCACCACGAGTGACAATTCAATTCGTCGACGATTCTATCTTACGTTCTGCAGTATTACCGTCAACATTATTTCTATCGATTTAAAGCAACTTCATCGGTAATCTTAGTTAACTCTGTGATTTGAAGTTAAACTAAAAAATGTTTATTTTAATTTACAAAAAAAATTGTTTTCATATTTTGATTCAATTAGAATAGAGTCTACGTTGATGACGTTGCGTCACTAAACATGTTCCGTACTACTAGTACTTATGTAAATATACAAATATGCAAACACGAAGAAATGACAAAAACAACTAAGTTTTTTTCCGTCATTCAAATCTGTCGAGTTTGAATCGCGATAGGAAAAAAGTTGTACTTTTTGTTTCATTAATATACTTATTATACTTTGATTTTTGAATGAAATTGCTATCCTGTTATGATAATATTTCGTACTAATGATGAAAGTTCATATCATTTGTATCAAACTTGACTATTCGATAGAATGAATTGTAACATAACAGCATAGTCATTTGGAATTCAAACAACAAAAAGGTAAAATAATTGATGCAACTTTTTTCTCAGACTCGATATTTAAAACAAAAAGAGAGCATATTGAAACTTCACTATTACGCATACCTCGATTTTATTGTACGTGATCAATTGAAAAACTATTTTGTTAATTGCGTATATACATAGTGTACATAAATGTTTGATTTTTATCAACTTATGGATGATTAGTTATGAGTTTGTAGTGTACTTGTGCCATAATTTTGTTGTTTGTACAATCCTACTTTTACGAATGTACAAATCAGCTGCCTAGCGATGATAATTTAAGACTAATAAACGATTTTAGTCAAGCAACGAAATTAACCAAATGTTTCGTTGCACATTTGATGCGTTCAAATGACTCCGCACGCTTATATTATTTTCAACGAATGTTCAAAGTTCTAATAATATTTTACAAGGAATATTCACATATTCAAAACAAAAATAATAAAATTATTTTCTATTAAACAAAAGTTTTTGTTGAAATTCGTTAAAAGTCCAAAATCAACTTTCGCAAAGTCATTTACAATCACTTCATTTTCTAATTTAAAACGAAAATGTTAACGCGTAATAATAAATCATGGCCTTCCTGAACTAAGACTTATTGGTAACTTTTATTTTTGTATTTAACTTGTTGTTTGTTCGAAATCGTGGCTTAATTCAATGAAAAAGCAACGTTTGACTTGTAATGATTGAAGTAAAGAAAAGTGTGCGAACACTTTTTGGAATTCGTTTTATGAAATCATAAATATTGCGTTGAGCAATTTGTAATTGGCGAGCAAAATCATCGCAAATTACATTGGCCAATTTTGTAATTTGCTGTCAATTAATATTAATTGCTTAGAGTAATTCATGGCAAAAGATAAATTTATTATAAATTGCGTTAAAGTCATTTGTAATGTGCAATTGAACTTTCCAACATTGATTTTTTATGTAGTTTTTGCAAAAAAAACAGTAATTTATTTTCATATAAGAAGGAATACTTATTTATTTTATTATTATATATAAAATTAATGGTAAAAAATAATTTACAACAAATATTATTTTTTGTTTTCTTTATTTAAATGTGATGAATCAAAATAATTTTTTAATGGAAAATCCGTTCAATTGCATTTAAAAAGACATAGTTTATATCAAAGCAAGTGTCATTTATTATAAAATACGAACGTGACTAATTCACGTTTCTGGCTTGATTATGTCCAAAGCGTTTATCATCGATATTTTGTTTTATTCTCTTTTGCTTCATATTATGTTTAAAAAAACCGTAATAAAGCTGTTATTATTCCTCAATTTACAATCCGTTGGATTTTCTATTCAGCGTATTGCTAAATCATGACGATAAACACAAATTTAAGCCAGTTATTTGATTTTAAATTTTTAAATTAGCAAAATTTTTATTTAAACTTTTGTTTTTTAAACTTGAATTTTTTTTTGTTTTACAAACAATTTTGAATTTGTTTAAATAAAATGCAAAAAATAACTAAATAATTCAGCAACTAAACGCAATTTCTTGCACTTTCATTATCAAAACTGATTTGATTTGTCATTATTTTTATTATTTCTAAAACAACTTCAATCGAAAACAAAAAGAACAAGTATGTCTAAACATATCTTCGTTTAATGTATAATACCCGGATATACGCGACTTAGTTAAATCAGCAAACATGCATGTGTTGTTTTGAAATGCTCACAAGCTGACTAATAAAATATATAATTCAATCGACTTTCAATTACGTTCTTTGAATTAGCGCGTTTTTTTCAATCAGCAAAGGATCGGTAATCTCTGGTTATCAGCGATCATTGCAAAAAAAAAAGCTAAAGGACCGACATAAATGACGATGCTAATCAATTCTTTACGATATTCCGCGTTCATTAATTTATTATTACTTTTATTTGTATTTTATTTAATGCTTTCTGATTGGAAGCCAAAACCGGAAAAAAGAAGAATTTTCTCGTTAATAAAATGAATTGGTGACGATTGTACAGAAATAGTCATTGATAAGGTCGGTTACGCTCAATTGTCATGTTCAAACGGCACGTGCATACAAACAAAGTCCCTGAAGTGGTCATTTTTGTCCCTTTCTCTATCTCGTACTTTCTCAATCAGAGATTGGCATATTTTGTTAAAAAATGAAATAATAAATCAGATTGTTTAAAAACTAAAAAAAGATATTTAATAATAATGTATCTAATTAATTATATATTTTTAACAAAGTCTTCCCATCTCTGCACTTAATCCATCTTTATTCAATTTTCGCTCTTTATCTTTCTTTCTTCCTTTTACGTGAAACCATCGAGGTTTTCAGCGAATTCTCGTTGTTGCACAATACGAGACAAATCACCGCAAAGTATCCGCAAGTGATGTAAGATTGTAAAAGCCACGCGTACGCCGCTCTGCTTTATTTACCTTTTTGTCTATTGTCTGTCTGCGAATTACGAATGTTAAATTATTGCGACCTTAAAAGAAACTCAATTGTATCGACATATTTTCTTTAACAAAAGTGTATTTTTTTTGTCAAAGAATTGTTGTTATTTTAAAGAACATTTAATTAAGATTTGGAACAAATTTTGGCACTTTTTGATTAAATTTTAATTAATTACTTTTTTAAACTTCTGGAATTGTGTTTTATGACGAATTTGGAAAGTACTTTTTTCAAACTTGGGATCAAGGCAGAAAAATACTTTACTGTCTTAGAGCGGAAAAGACCAATTTTCTGATCTCGGTACAAAAGTGATCTTTTTCTCTCTTTTTGGACAATAAATGCTTTTCTGCTATGATTTCTTATTTGAAACATTTATTAAAAGTTTCTTAACTGTTTTATATTGAATACAAATATGAAGAAAATATTAATAATGCTTTAAATGGATTCAATTCATATCTAATCTTTAAAAAAGTTTAAAATCAATCGCTTGTTTTATATATAAATTTATCTTCGCGACATTAAAAATTGCACTTTTGCTGAAATTTTCATATCATCAAACATCGATATTGGTTGTTTAAAAGGATCATCTAAACAATCAGATTTTCAAAACGACGTTTGGTTGCCTTTAAAAAAAGAAAAAAAAACTAAAAAAAAAAAAAAGAGATTCACCGACCTTGCAGTCCAGTGCAAGAAATTGTAAGCAATATCAATTTTAATTGACCTTATTCATGAAAAACGAGATATTTTGTATTGCATATCGAAACATTGCTGCATTGCAAACACAACGTCACACTGTGCTAATAATTATGATTGTTACGAATCAATTTTTTTTAATATAAAAAACTTTCCGCTCGATTTCATGTTGTATGACGTATGATAAAAAATACAAACGGCAAGTCGCTATTGATTGTCGTAATGTAATGAAATTAATTAATTAAGGTCTTTTGACTCATTTTTGTCGACAAGAAAACAAGAACAAGATTCTTCATGTTCCTGTTTCTCTTGCTGATAAGTTACCTTCTTTACACAGTCAATAAGTGAAAAAGAATAAGAAGAAAAAAAAACAATCTGATGCACAATATTATATTTAAACTAACGTTAAAGTGGAAGGACTGACGTTTGAGAATGTCTTTTTTGTTTTTAGATTTTAGATGAAAAGACGAATGAAACTCTGTAATTTGAAGGAAAAACCGATTAGCTCCCTTTTTGGTAAAATTGAGTTAATGATAATTTCGAATTTGAACAACTTATATTTACATTTTATGAGTCCATATTGATCAAAATGTAGTTCTATCACAAAATAGAAAGATGAAATAAATAATTTTTCTATATATTTGAATGCAAGTTAAAAAATTCAAACTTGTTTTTCTCAAAATTAACAAAAGTGGAGTTAATTGGTTTTTCCTTTAAGCCACAGAACTGTATATCAACTATGTAATTTCCTCAAATATTAATACAGCTGATTGTTGTATTTTACAGGGGAAAATAATGTTTGAATTAAATATAAAAACGGACTGAGTTATTCTGTACATTTTATGTTATTTCGCAGAACGACACTTAATTGTAAATGAAAGAAAAAAAAATTATAGTGTCTGCCATAATTTCATCAAGTCTTAGTATAAAATACTTATTGTGACGTTTTTATGTCTCCGTGAGACAGGCAATATTTCAAACAAAAATGATGAAATAACTCAGATCGTCAGCTGTATTATATTTCCATTTAACATATTACTAGTCAGTGCCTAGATTGTAATTTATTCATAATACAATACATATACGTAAGACGAGTTTACCTACTGAGAAAAGATAATTGATCTCGAATGAGCAACGTTTTTTCTCAAAAAAATAGTCCTTCGACGTACTTATGTTTTCTTTTTTTCTTAATTTTTAGCAATTTTTTTATCGTAAAAGATTGTCTTTGATTCATTCAGTCAAAGCCTAATCAGACAATCGTTTAATGTCTACTTAAGGTCTTAAACGTAAACGTAAAAACGCGAACTTGCGATTTAATTGCAATACACGAAAAAAAAAATTACCGAATCAGTGGTCCAAAAACACGCGTTTTAAGATGTTTTCGTACAAATTGTAGATGAATGTTTGTAATTTTGAAAGATACGCTATGTTTTATATGAAATCATTTTGAGTATAGCTGTGAAACAATATATCAAACTGTTATAAGCGACTATGAACATACTTGTACATCTTGTAAATTATAATTCTATACGAACGCCATATGTCTGCGAAATAAAAGTGCTCATTTTAAACAAATAGTATGCGAATATTAATATTTGAAACATGTTTCAATGAATAAATGTTAATATAAAAGAATTTTAATAAATATAATTTGTCAATAATACGTGAGTTTATTCATTTTACGTTAACAAATTTTCTACGTACTTTTTTAATAACAACAGACAAGTAAATATAAAGATATGTTTATTTCGAAAAAAATGATAATGCAAATTAAAGTACACTGAGAATGTTTACGAAAAAATAACTAAGCTACAGAAATACGCTGTGTTAAACGAACTTTGTTAATTTGTTAACACGAAATTTATTCAAGGATCAATGAAGTATTCTTTTGAAGCCTTGACTTCGGGCTTAATGGTTTTCTTTCCAGGTTTCCAGCCAGCTGGACATACTTCTCCGTGCTTGTCGGTGAATTGGAATGCTTGAACCAAACGCAACGTCTCATCGACGGATCTGCAAATTATTTTTTTAAATTTAATTTTAATGAATACATCTTTTAATAATTATTTTTTTATTTCAATAATAATTGGATATTTTTAAATTTGTACGAAATTGGGAGAAAAATTATGAAAGCTTAGACATTTCATTCGACTTTGAACATAAGATTTTAATTGATTCTATGAAAAAAAGTAATTTTACGCCAATATCAAGTTACTTTGATATAATTTAATACTACAATCATGTAATCATTTGCAAAAACTAATTATATTAACTTCCGAATTTGCATATCATTCAAATCAACATTTTTACGATATGTAAGGAATTATTTTTTTTTTTAATATTCTTGCATTTTTTAACTTTTCATCCTCAATAATGTTTATATTTTATACTATATTTTGAATTTTGAAACTATATTTTGAATTATAAATAATACATTTCTTGAAATTCAGTTATAAAACAGATTGTTATATATGAATTTTATTAATGAAAAAAATTAACAAAAGTTTAATTTATAATTAACATTACAAATATAATTAAAAATAATCTATTTTATCTAAAAGAGCAATATAATAATAACATTGTAAATGCTATTTTTTTACCTTCCGACTGGAAGATCGTTGATAGTGATTTGTCTCAGGTTTTGCTTGTCATCGATAATGAAGAGACCACGGAATGGAATACCGGCTTCCTCGTTTAATACGCCATAATCGCGAGCAACCTGCATACTCTTGTCGGCAAGGATGGGAATTGCCATTTCACCGAGACCACCCTGTTTGCGCGGCTGATTTACCCAGGCCAAATGGCTGAAGTGAGAATCGCAAGAAGCCGCGATAACTTGACAATTGATTTGTTCGAATTCGTTTGCACGATCGGAGAATGCAATTATTTCAGTTGGACAAACAAAAGTGCTGTAACATAAAATTACGTTAATTGGATTTTCCTCTTATTCATTAATAAACTAAAATCTCTCACAATTGTTCTTTCTTGTTTCATTATTCTAACATATAAAATGTATCTATTAGTTTTTGTAGTAGGCATTATAAATTTTATTTTTGCAACATTATTTATTATTATTTTATGAATTTAAGTATATTTATTTAATTCATTTAATTCATTTATTTTTAAATTTATTTAATTTAATTTATTCGGTAAATGCACCAGTAATTGTAAGGTTAAGCCCTATTTATCGGAAAACTGGTGCATTTACCTTATTTATTTAATTAACTTGTTTAATAATAAATTTGAATGTGATAAATTATGAGAGATAATTTTCATCTAAACAAAATAATTTTTCAGTCGTGCGCAGCGGAGAAAGTTGGAACTAACAGCGCTCTCGTACCGAAAGCTTCGCTTTCGGTACTCGATGCGTGTTTGTTCCAACTTTCGCTCCGCTGCGCAAGACTGAAAAACATCGTATCGGCCTCGGGCGCAGTGGCGCCCTCGGACGTAATATACTAATTTCGTTGTATAGAATAAGCCAAAAACATGAACAAACAAAATGATAATGCAGATTTCTAATTTTATTTGTTCACGTTTTTTTCAATACTGCATGTAAAAAAATAAAATTTTCTTTCACAGTTTAATTCTCCCATTCAATATAAACACCAACTATCTCATGAAATTCAATCATAAAAAGTAATAATTATATAAATCAAAATAA
>JABFPJ010004993.1:0-12813 GCA_022817425.1 Gryon sp. ZL-2020 | reverse complement strand
CGCTTCAGTTTAAGCCTATTTTTCTTTAAAGGCCCTAGATAGGCAACTAGATAAACAGCCTTTAAAGGATACCTGTTTAGGACCAAGAATAAACCTTTTTAGTTAAATCTTTCGAAATATAACTTTAAAGGTTACGTACTGATATTTTGATAAATTACCTATAAAGGGAACAGTTTTTGAGCCTTTAAAGACTCAAGTATAGCCAATCTATAAAGGTCATATACAGGTTTACTGAAAATCAGCCCTTAAAGGCTGAAGTAAATACAACCTATAAAGGTCTTATAAAGGTATATAAAGGGCAGCCTTTATAGGCTGAATTAAATACAATCTATAAAGGCCTTGTAGAGGCATATAAATGGCAGCCTTTAAAGGCTTAAGTAAAGCCAATCTATAAAGGTTATATAAAGACATATTTAATATCAGCCTTTAAAGACTGAAATAAATACAACCTATAAAGGCCTTGTAAAGGTGTATAAAGGGCAGCCTTTAAAGGCTTAAGTAAGGCCAATCTATATAAAGGCTATATAAAGGCATATTAAATATCGGTCTTTAAAGGTAAAACTTTTGTGGGCCTTTACAAAACCTGAAAATGCAACCTTAAATTCGATTTTCCATTAAAGGGCCTTCAGACATTTCTAGTCGGGTCTATACATATTTTATTAAAAAAATTATTTCATTAAATAATCTAAACGCATTATATTATAATAAACTGTAATATATAATGAAATAAATGTATAATAAATATTATTTTTTGAAGAGTGAATATAAATATATTTTCAAAATATTGTAAATGTGGAATTATAATAATGAAAATATTATAACTTTTATTAAAATATTTTGAAAACTTAAAAAATAACTATTAATTTAGATACATATTTCTTTAATTAATATTTAATAATTTGAATAATTTAAATTAAATATGCAATAGAACAATGCATATTTCATTTAACTTATAAAGTAGGTTGGAAAAACAAATGTCTTATTATAAAATATTTATACAACAGTCGACCCAAAAATTGGTTTTCAACAGTAAAGCTAATCCATTCAGTGGTGTGTTTAATTAAAAACGAATGAACGTGTTGATTAAATCCTACTGTATACCATTTTTGCAAATAATTTCGATTTTTTACGAAATAAAATAAATAACATTTCGAGTAATATACATAAAAGAGTATTCGACCAGTTGCAGGTTATGTGAAAGACGCATGTAATTGTTACTCCACAAATGAGATGGCGCTCAAGAATAAACTTTCTTGACAGAAGAAAGTACGAGTTTTGCTTAATAAACTTTGTGTTTTTGCTTAAATTACTAAGATTCTTTAATGTGGACATTATTTTTTTGAGCATAAGAAAAAATCGCTTTATTCAATCTTCTAGACATTAAGAATCATAGCGTTTTGGCCCAAGTTTAACATTTTTATGAGTGTGCCTATCTAGAAACTAGACAGGCGGATAACAGTTTATCTAAACTAGTTCATCTAGCCTCAGTCTTCATAGCGCCTTTTTAAAACTTGACAAAACTAGCTAAATTTTTAGTTGGGATGTATGTTAGCTGAGACTTTACACACTGTGTTTATAACTGTGAGCCTTTTTAACATTAGCCGGCAAACTTCAAGCTACAAAGGCTCACAGTTAAAAACACTCTTCTACGAGAAACTTTGGATTCGTCCCCAATGTCATAATACTCCTTAGCTGGCACTCACGAGAACAGCTTTGATTAAACATATGCGAGGACTCTTGTATAGCCGGTACAATACATTAATCGTTATACATTTTGCGCGGTCATTTGGTTAGAAAAGAACTAAAGTCATAAAGTAATACTTTTTATTATGTACTTACTCTTCGTGAAAGAGACTGAACAATTAGAGTGGTACAGCGGTACAAAAAATGAGAATACATATAAAATAAAGAGAAATAAAGCAACGTGATGAAAGACACACCATCGGATTATGACAAGCTAACTTTGTTTATTGAGGTATTATTAAATTTATTATTGGCTTTTTGACTTCTTTGAATAATAAAGATATTACTACTAACTTCATGTTAACTAAACACTTTTTTTATCATATTTTTTATGGTTTTTAATATCAATCTTAACCCTTTAATGCCTGACATTTTTTTTAAATGACATTATTTTTCATTAAACAAAACGTTAATAATTGTTATAATTCAGAAAAAATCGCATTAATAATCTATGATTTTTAATCTGTAAATATTAAAGAACACATAAATGCAAACGAAATTTGAAAAAAATTCAAAATTAATTCGTAATTTTAATTAAAAGATATTGTATCATATATGATACACTAGACGTTAAAAGGTAAAATATAAATAAATAATATATTGTATCAAAATTATAATAAAAATATAATGCAAAAATACATCATGTGTAAAAATAAAAGAGTAAATAAATTTGACTTTGATGTATGATTTGATATAGGTTTTTGTGGAACATTTTAATAAAGAATACTGTCTAGAAAAAACCAATCTTAAGGCTATAATAATATATAATAAGTGCATCGACAAATTCGAAAGCGTCTATTAAAAAAATTGTAAAGCATATATACGATATGTAGCATAGAGGAAACTATAATACATAGTATTTTGTTGTGCGTAAATGCATGTTTAATAACATATACTGTTATATTATTATTATAATATTATATATAAATTTATTATGAATTGTTACCCATTGTTCGCTACATAATTCAGACAAATAACTTTTACCGTATTAATCACGATTGATTTATAGTATTCTCATATTATTTCATTGCAATAATAAATTCTAATTGCTTACTGAACATTTTGTTAACAGACTTAACTTAATATTTGTTTTAAACATTTACACATATAATGAATTTCTGTTATTATAATTGAAATTATATTATAAATGAAAATAGTTTCATACCAGCAATGTATGTTAAAGGACTTTGTACTAATAACATTGAAAAAATAATCAGGTCAACTTTTCTCAATGTTGCAAAATAGGCAGTGATGAAATTTTGCAACAAAAGTAGTAGATTGCCACCATATGTCTGTTGTTTTCGTAATCGTAATCGTAATAATTGCGAGAATATTGTGGATAATAAATGTTGTACAGTTAATGCTTGAAGACTAAAACTTCAAGCGACATACATCCATAGCTGGAATCTTAGTGGTATATGGAAAATATAACCGAGTAAATTGGTTCGTTGGTTAGATTGCCCTTAGGAGGTTTGGGTTCGAATCCCTTTGCTAGCCATCCTAAGCCATGCTTTGTAGGGAGGATCTCCCTACAGATGTAAGATCTGCTGACAGAATAACTGAAAATACATATCTGAAATATATGACTGCCATCAATTTGGTATTTTGAAAAATATACATGAATTTTTGAATATATTTAAAGTAAAATTTTTGGTATTTATATATACAAAACATTCTTATAAAGAATGGCTGGTGGTTTCGAGATTGCTTAAGTTACATAAGAGGCACGCACATTATTATCAATTAAAAGTTGATTTTACTATATGAAATTGAATATTGAAATACGTAAGTATTATGAATATTTACGTTATTTTCGTCATAAATTATTGTTTTTAACAATAAAATTTAATGATTTTTTGCCGATGGATTCAGGATTAATCCATCGGCATTAAAAACAGTAATAATTCAAAAATTAAAAACAGTAATAATTCAATTGAAAAATGTACATTTTCAGGTTTTATCATTGTCAGTGTATATGTGTATAAGTTTTCCTAAAGATATAAGTATAAATATAATATTTAAGTATTATAGTTATTTAAGGTAAATGACGTGTATAATTTTAATTTTCTCCATATAACGTAGGTTATAGACATATAATCTAGGTTATATAATGAGGTTATAGACGTGAGCGGCGTATAATAATATGAATACCATAAGTAAGATTACCGAAAAGCTTCAACTTTGTCGCCTAAAAATCGGTTCTGCCAACAATTTAAATGAGTGTAATTTGAGTTTTCGATTTTGACAATTAAATTATGTAGTCAGTTCACACTAGATTTATAAAGAAACTTATAAAAAATATACATTATAGCGATTGCATATTCTTCTAAAGAATACTATTTAAATAGTACTACTTATATCATTTCCTATATTAATAAAATTAATTGAAATAATTGAAATAAAACAGTTTAAAATTCCTTTGTACTAATCTATAATAGAGATCCCAATAAATTTAGGGAATTAGTTAATAAATAATAAATGCTAATATTGAATAAATTGATATTAGGACAAATTCTTTTCGTTCGTCATAGTTTAGATATATCGCTTAAACTCACAAAAATAATATTCAAATTGCAGCATCTATAAAGCTGATACGATGATTCTTTATATTGATTTTATTTTCATTTATTAGGTTTAGTAATTTTATCATGTTCACGCTTCGTAATCAAATTACGGCTTACAAAATCTTCCAGTACTTTATTTTCAAGAACAGCCGTAAAATATGACCACATTGTAGTTCCGAAAACATGAAGATATTGTTTTATGAAGCCTTGACATAATATTTCAGCCATAAACACTTGGATTATGAAGTTGCCGAAGAAGCTGTTGCAGTAACGAACTTTATAAATAAAGGTTTATTATAATATAATTCATGACTTTCTATTAAAAAATCTATTTACTGAATATTGTTAATATATAAACGAAAATTATCCTTAATGATATACATTATTGCTACCATGTGCACAATTCAGTAAAATGCTTTAAGGAACGTTTCAATCCTGTTGTCCGATTTAAGGGGGGAGCTCGCGGGGAACTCCAAAAATGATTAATTTTAAGGTTTTTTTTTTTTTTTTTTGAGTTTTCAGTAAAGTATATCAATACCTGCAATTAAAGGAGGTTATGTATCTCCGATAATGTATGTCCCAACGATAAAAAATTTAGTTCATTTAGTTTAATGAGCAACTAACTTTATTAACTTTTCGAAGAGGTAAAACTATGAGCACGATTGAATAGATAAATAAGAATTTTAAAAATAGATAAAGGTAAAGTAAAAGGATTTTTTTCAAAATCGAAGTCTGTTCGTTGTAATTGAATGTTAAAGTTTAACATGTCAATCAGCTTTCATCTACTTTGAAAATTAACTGTAACTTTCTTCGCAAAATCACGTTTTTCAAAATAGACACGATCGAAACTTCAAACAAATTTCAATTTTTAAGACATCAAAGTTTAAAAAAAAAGGAAAAAATTTTTAAATGACCAATTTTTTAATTTTCAGAATTTTCATTTACAATTGGCACAGATTCCAAACAATTTCATCTATTTTTAGAATATGCAAAGTTTTTTTTTACGAAGATGGGCGCAATCCAGTCCGTCTCTAAAGGGACGACCCAACGTGCGTGACATCGACGCTGAGGTTGCTATGCAACAAGAATATTTCATGTTTGAAAAATATTTTTGGTACATTCATATATGAATAGAACACATACTAAAATTTTGGAATTAAACATAATTCATAAATAATATTATTTTTTTCCTATATTTGCCAAACTCTCGCTTAAAAGTTTGGGAACGCAATATGCATATATAGTTCTGTGGAGAAAAATCTATAATTGTAACATGATATATGAAAAAGTATGAAACTTAATGTGCAAAATGCAACATTGTGCAAGAAGTTCTCAATAATATCAATTTCACGGGTTCTTTATGTAAATGTGTATTTGATTTTTCTCTTAGAGCAATAATAAACTGCTTCTAAATAATTTAATATAAATGAAGTCAGAAGTCAAAGGTCAAAGTTAACGGAATAGGTAAGAGTTATTCGATCAAAACGAGAAGGTACAGGGTGAAAAGTATTTTGAACAAACGCGTTGCAACAACAGCTCCCACTGGAATAACAGTATACAACGTTAATGGACTTACAATACATCGATTACTTCAATTACTAGTTTAGCACGGAACAACACCTAAATATAAATGCTTATCTGACATGATTTTGAAAGCTCTAATGGAAGAGTTTCAAAATACAGAACTTATTATTATCGATGAAGTTAGATATTAATGAAGTATGATTTCTAATATTACTTTTATGTATATTCACATAAGATTAACTAAAATTTTTAATACCAGAGACACTGAATATGGCTGGTTCAGGAAAGAACACGTTTGCTTTGGGAATTTATAGTAATGGAAACACCATTTATAATGAATTGACAATAAACTTTAGACAAATGGTGACTTATCACATTCTAAAATACTGTCCCGAATTTGTATTGAATTACTAACTGAAGGATGCATGACGATTAAGCACTAAGAAACTCAATTTCCTTTCATTATTATAAAGAACTGCAAAAATTATGTAACTATAATAACTTGATACCAGTCGAAACAGTTTGTTTACTTCCTACTTGCTGCATGTGTTAAACTCTAAATAATAAAATGTAGGGTCGAACTGTTTCAGAAGAAATAAAATCAGTAACTAATGATTCAATAGACTCCCGGAAATATTTAAAAGACATTTTTGAAAGACGAGAATTGAAATTATTGAACAGGGATGATGAAGACTGTTACAGATCTGGAGGTATTCCCAAACTCATATAAATGAAAGTGGATGCACAAATAATGATCACTCGTCACACATATTGATGTTACTCGGGAATTAGTTAATAGTACTACAGATACTATTTCATCTATTTGAAAAGATGTTGATGACAAAAATAACATTAATTATCTTATAATTAAATTATCAGATAAAAATCTCATAGAAGACGTGATATTCAATTGATAGAAAGAGCTTATTAAGAAAGCAATTTCCCATTTGTCTAAGTTATACATTAAGAATTCATAAAGCTCAAGACTTAAATTTGACATCATCATGGACGCTGCAAATAGTACGTTCATATGTGGACAAGTATATGTAACATTATCTAGAGTCGTTTCTTTAGAAAAATTGCATGTAATTAATTTTAATCCATTACAAATTACGGGTAACGAACAAGCAATTCGTAAATATATTCAAAGAAATCTACCACCTACCCAAGAATTCAAAGAAAAATACCATCATGTCAAGTCAGTGGTGAAATATCAGTTCAAAATGATCATGATACTTTCCTGCTGCATTTAATAGCTAATATTGATGGAAAATCTTGTTATGCGAATTCAGTTCTTTAAAGTATTTTTATACAAAAGGCTGATATAATTATAACATTACAAAATCTACATATCTTATACAAATGCAACAAAAGTCATATGTTTCGTAATGAAATTCGGAAACCAGATTTCACAATAAACATTCAAAAAAGCTGTTAAACGGTTTGAAGAGAGGAAGTGTTAAGGATCGAGACAGATGAGGAAGTATATCAGCTAAGTATATCAGCAGGAGACGATAAATACCTCGACGTTTTACTATCTTTCATTGAAGATCCACACTACAGCATCCGTAACGCTGTACAAGAGCATGAAATGAATCGCACGTCAGTTCACAATATTTTGAAAAAATGCAAATTTCATCTTTACAATGTAAAATTTGTTCATGAGTTAAATGAAGATTTTTCAGATTGACGGACGGAATTCTGTGAGGTTATGATGGACATAACTGATAGTGATCTTGATGCGAGGGCATAAAACTTTACTTCTTCAGAAATCAAATGTTATTCGGACAAGAATTTTGATATAATAAGAAAATGATATAATAAATTATATAAATCTTTAACTGTGTCAAGGAATCGTTGATAAATGTGATTTAGTTACTCCACTAGAGGAACTAAAGTGAGTTGAAGATTAGTAAGAATAATAGATGGTAAAAGAGGAAAAGAAGGAGAGTGGAAGGTTAATATGAGAATCTGAATCTGCAATACAAATTGAGGATTCTCATACGAAAATAGTAAAGTTACCCTTCACCGCCCTTGAAGGAATGATTTTAACATTCCGCTTCATTGGTTAGCTCTTAAGAACATACAAAAAATATGTATGTTCTTAAAATTTCGAAAAAATGCTTCAAGTAAGAATTACTTATTTTGATGCAAGAAATGTGAATCTGCATAAAAAATGGAGGGTACCATTCAAGAACACAATTTTTCCCCCCACCTCACACCCAGGAGGTGGTTAGTCGGGAGACAATAGTTTGGTATTGTTAGTTAGCTCTTTAAAAAATATTAATTACGTGTTTTTCAAATTTGATGAACGTTTTATGAGATACTGCACCCTATCTGAACGGTCAACCGAAAATTACGAAAAAACAAATTGATCAATGAATCATTCATTAAACAATGAATCTAAATCTTCATTAAAAAATAGGGGTCTCCATTTAAGTTGCTCCACGCCCCAACCCAGAGGACAGGGGTGGAGGGTCCAGTTTGGTATTGTTGACTAGATTTTCAAAAAATATTAGACACGTGTTTTTTTGTTTTCTTGATTTGCATACATAAATTTGCCAAGATATTTGACCGTTCCGGGACATAAACCTCACCCTGTATATTATTTATATTTTTAATTCAAAAAAGTAGTCAAATTTAAATGACTTTGTACTAATATTTTTTTAATTTAAAAGTTTTCTTAGAAAATTGTTGATATTTATTTTAGTTTTACTTTTTGTCTTTATTACACATAATTATTAATATTATGAATTAATAACATTTTTGTGGAATATCTTTATTTTATTAAAAAAAAATATTGATGTAAAAACAAACTTAATATTTCTCTATATTTCGTAACGTTCGAAGTTACAAAAACAACTGCTGGTCCAATTAGCTAAAAAAAATATCTTTTCGTTAGACGAAAATCATAAGCAAAAATTTTTCTTTTAAAATATCCTTATACAATGAGTCGTATACAGCGGTGCCGTTAGTTAGTTAGCCCATTTTTTTACCATTTGTCGTATGTGACACTTATCTGTCCGCATTTGAATCAGATAGTGTTAGTTGTAAAATCTCTGTATATCGCGCAAAAATTGCAATTTAAGTTAATTAAGTGCATATAGTTTTAAAAATAAATAAACATATAATGTGAGTTACTTTTACATTAGATTCAACTTTGGTCTTTCAATAATATTTCAAATATAATAAATAAGTCTTAATAACTTCAAATAATGTTATTTATTACACAAAAATGTTGAATACAAAGATGTTTTATCAACCAGAATTTTATTTTCAAAAGAAATAATAATTACACTCATTATTATCACTATTATAATATATCACTAGAATATTCAAGATTGTTACTGAAAATATCTTCTGTTAATACATTGTTGTCAATAAATATTGAGTAAATATTTATTATGATGGTGTGAAATACTGTACTGTAGTATATTCTTTAGATATTTAGACAGCAAATACACCTAAGAACTGTCCCCAAGGAATTCAAACTTACTATTATCAAAGAAATAGTAATTTCTTCATTATTCGAAAAAAAAATACTTTCGACTGATGCGACGTCCAAACATTGAAATTTTTATTTAAAAGATTAACCAACTTCCTTAAAATGATTAATCGAAACATATCCCTAGTAAAAGTCGATTGGACTGCAAGAAAGATGCCTGACGTTACATTCATAATGTAGCCCGATCGACATTTTACTAGGGATATTAAAAGAAGAGCGAGAAATTCAATCCTTTTACTTCGATTACTTACTATTTACTTCCGTTTTACTTTCGTTTTTTATTATATAAAAAAAACGAGTTCCGTTCGCCAGGCAAAAGTAAACAATAAAAATTAAAAATTGTTTAACCGTAAGATTCTCCCATGAATAAAGAATCATCTGATTACTTTTACTTTATTTCATTTTATTTAAAACTTGCGAATTTTGATTCAAAAAGACAATAACTACAGTGCAGCAGCCTTTATATATCGCCTTAAATACATGTAAGATGTTATAAATGACTTCTAGTCGTCTAAAATATTTTTTACAGTCTTTGAACAGGTTCTGTCAAACACTGAAAATTCATTATCCGAAAAGTTACGGAAAACATACTTTAAGGGATAAAAATTGTTTTCTAAAAACTATACTTTTATACATTTATAAAGTGCATTTCCATGCACCTACAGTGAATAAAACGCAAATGTTTGAATCGCATTGAAATGTATTATGTATTATGTTACTCTAATACCGTTAAAAATACGACAGTAACTATAAAACTCTACACCATGACAAATTTTCATTGAAAATTCAAATTTATTTGTATATTCAACAGGGAATTGTGTGTACTTTGAAACTACGATTTATTTCCAAACTAAGATCTGTCTCTTCAGCTGCATTTAATCCCGTGCGAAAATCTACAATATGTATTAAGAAATTATGTACACTGTGAATTAGTCAATATCACTCGTTGAACTATAAAATCGAAAATGATGACTTAATATACGCATGCGCAATTTGTATTTTTAAAACTTAACTATCATGAAATTCACTTACATTTATCTTATAGCAGCATGTTTACATATGTCAAAATGTTCATTAAGCAAATGTCTGAGCGCAATAAAAAAATCGTTTTAGGTTATTAACCAAAAAAGTAATAAGCTTGTCAAAATACTAGGTTGAGCATTTTGAAAAAAAAATTAATTCAAATTGTAGTCATCGTCTCTTATATGGATCATTTGTATCACAGATATATTATAAAAAAATATATTACAATAATGAAGTAAAACGAACTTTTGTTTAAAACTATTTTTTAACTTAAGTAAAATAAAAAATTAACTTTTGTTTTACTTGAGACGAACAATGATAATGTAAAAAGATTATCTTATGTAAAAAGATATCAGAATGGAACTATAAAATTTTCAGAATAATCAAAAAATATTCACAAATACCAAACAAATTAAAAAATTTTATGTAAAACTTGTTGAATGACGGGATTTTATAACAACTAATACGTATGGTAGTGCTATACAATTTGCACACGAACAAATTTTGCATGTTGGGCCTGGAGCTACGATAGACAAACGCACTTCATTGGGTTGCGTTTAAACATACACGAACGACCTTGTATTCTAAACTATAACATGAATGGTCTATGGCGTACAATATTCAGTTTCCCGTTCCGAATGTACATATTTTGAATCTTGAGGATCTGATGATCTAATTGTCGAACAAATAGACATAGAAATCTCACTTTCTCTTTCTTTCTGACATTATTTGTGGCTCTTCAGAATTAGCGGTGTGCTTGTAATACGATGAAGAGATGATTACTTTGCATATAATAATGTTATGAAGTGCTCCTTACAGCAAAAATAGTGATCATTAAACAACACAAGAGTGTTCGTGATGTAGCAAAAACTAATCGTATGATCGTGCACTGTGTAAAATAAAAATTCCAAAAATCGTGAAAACACTGAAGGATAATGTAATATACAACATCCTCGTATACATTATTATTTTCATTTCAATTATATTCTTTTAAGTTTGAAGTATTATACTTTAAATGTAAATTGTCAATTCTAATAGAAATTTTTATTTTGATGAATTATGTTATCAATCATTTATTAAACATTGTATTAATTTGTATAATCAATTAAAATATAAGAAATACATTAAATAAATTAATTTTGAGGGTTACTTGTAATGATGACAGTATCCTTGTAATCGTTTAAGCTTTATTTTCATACTTATTAGTCGATTAAAATTTTATTTTATTTTTATTTAGTAATATTTACACGATTATAGATCACCACATGCACTAAACCAAAAGACTAGTTAATTTTTCTTTAACTTAATCTTCTGGTTGAAGTTACGAAATATTAACCAGATATTCAAGTTAAATCCAAACTTAACCAGTTTTTTTACGTGTGTGTGTGTGTACTAATGGTACCTACATGTCACAAATTTACTGGTGAAATCCTAATGAAATGTACTTACTTTCTCTTCAGTGGGTAAGTAGATTTAATCTGGTTGCCAAAACTTTGCTATTTCTTGCTAGACGGTGAGAAAGCAGATATCTACTGTGTACTTGTAGTTGAATATATGTATAATTGGTATCAAAAGAGTCTACCATCATGTCTGTTAATAATACTTGATTTGTAAATAAAGTACAGTAGCCCCTATGAGGAGTCTATATTTACGTCTTTTACACACTGTGCAGATTCCAGTATTTCTCTCTCTTTTTAACCTATGGTAAAAAGACTAAAAGATAACAACAAACTCTTTGTTAGGTAAAAAAGACAGAAAAAGTGGACTCTTCGCAGGTTCTACTATATATAACAGCTGTAATACTTTTTTCTATGGTATATAAATATTTATCATCTATTAAACAACTTTTGTATTATTTGCAAATACTAACAAATTATCTGGATATAATAAAACTGCAAATATATAAAATCTAATTTTATTTATATAAAATTAAACCGCATTGTGTTGCAATGCTCATTTTCTTGCGGTCTGCATAATTATATTTCCGACATGTCTACTGATTTTAAAGTGGATCCTCTTCGACTAGGCGAATTTTTGACATAATAAAATTAAGTGAATGTCGTAATTGACCGATTTTCCGTAGTTCTATTTTTAGATAAAATGTTTGTATAATTAAATACAAAGTATACGACTGATAAAAACTTTTGTAAATGATTTCTATATTTTTTATTCACTATAATTTATACCTGCAAGAGAAAGGTTGAAACAGTCTTGTAAATGTATATGTTTTATAACTAACTATTTTTAACTAATTTATCTGAAATGAAATATAAAAATATAAACGAGTACATTCCAAGAAAATATGTTTGAATTTAGTAGAGTAACGTTGTCATGTCCGAGCATTACTGCTGATGATAGAATTTATTATTAATATCTAATTTCTAAAACTGTTAATGTACATCCGTTCTCACGCGAAGAACGGATCATTTTCGGCAAACGTTATGTCTACGACTT
>JABFPJ010004992.1:0-12816 GCA_022817425.1 Gryon sp. ZL-2020 | reverse complement strand
GTAATTAGGCAATAGGCTGCGTAAAATCCATGAAACGAATGAAAGAGAGCCGTTCTTCAAACTGCGAGTACAAGTGTGGACGCCCCGCAGAGACAACCTACGCAACTTGTTTTGTGTAAAACTCGTGCAACGCTCGTGTCAATCTCATCTTTCACGATCAGCAAAACGAGAGCTTAACTACACTCTCCGTTCTTTTTTTTTCCTTCTATTTGCACCCTGTTTTTAATTACACTTTGCTCGATGTCAATGATCCCGAGTTATTCGATAAGTTCTTTTCAGAATTTCATAACGCTTCGCTCTTATAAATCATATAATGCAAATGTTGCGAATCGCAATTGGTTGATTGCTTTGACTCAAGTGTGACTTTCCCTATTTTTATGGTATTTTATTCAGGATGCATGCAAACATTCTAAATGAAAGAAAAGATAAACTTGTGACATTATATTCTCTTTCCATTCTTCATTTAATAATAATGAATAAACATACAAATGTTAAATTTATTTTTTATTTTTTTGTATGATTCAATAAAAAAGTCAATTTTTATACAAAAGTTGGTGTCCCAAAATGTAATAGGAATTTTTTTGGATAACGTCTACCCATATCGTCTTTCTCTAATATATAATTACATTTACAATTTTAGATACGTGCATTGTCTCTACAACTCATTATAAAAACTATATTACACTTAAAGACTTGATGAATTATAGCCATTAATATAAAATGGAAATTTTGTTTTCAAAATGAGTCATATTAAAAACCAAAAGCAATTAAGAAATTATGAATTTTTAATATAATGTGATTACTATTCATTTATCAATATTTATTTGTAGTTCAAGAAATCTGAGCGAATTTAAATTACTTTTCTACTCAACAGTTTTAATTATTGCTTTTACTTAATTCAAACAACATACAATTTCAATAAAAAATTTTGTTCGTTATGATAAACATACTATTATTGTTTACACGAGTATTTGTTTTTAAATAAATTACTTTATCTAATGACACATTTGATTATCTGCGAATTATAAAGAAATTATCTTTAAAAAACTGTCACAAATTCAAAATATTTCACTTTCACTGAAGTATTTATTATTTTATATTTGTCCCTGTAAATAATGCAAAAATATATATCAATTAAAGACTTCCATGACTTAAGATTATGACATAATATTTTGATTGATACAATTTTCATTAATAAAATAAGTTTAGTGAATAAACTAATAAATAAGATAAATAATTTACTTTTATATTAAATTGAAAAAATGTTGCCTCGCAATTATAGCAAATGAAATATTAATTATAATAATTAACAGACGAAGTTGACAGTCTGGTGTAATTGAATATATGAGTCTGGTCTTCGTGCGAGAAGTTGCGCGTGCGTTAACTTTCTCGGCAGCTTTGGTATCTTGTAAACACAAACCAACAGGATCCTGTTTGCACTCAGTCAGGCATAATCCGAGCTAATCTTCTTGAACAATATACGAATGCTAGCTATACTTGTCCTCTCTTTTTGTTTTCCGAGTAACTCTTTCTTCTTCGTACTTTAACATTTCGTTTGCCATTAGAAAAATTCATGTCAAAAAAATAAATATTTTTACAAAAACATGAATTGAATTAATCAAAAATTCCTTTCGACAAATTCTTCCATTAAAAGTGGAATTTAATTTATATATTAATTTTTTTAGAAGACAAAAAAATTGAATAGAGAGTTCCGAACACTTAAAATGCGTAAAAAACAAGATATGAATTGAACTTATTATAATTTGAAAAAAATTAATAAATTTCCATATAATAACGTCCGTCAATAAATCTGACGTATAATTTAATCATAAATAATGCAGTCATTGTTAATGAGACGAAAGTGATGTTTAATGGAACATGAATATTACGAATTGAAATTTTTAATCCAAATATAAAATATAACGTCAGTTTCGTAATTACTAATTATGGATATTTGTGATCGGAACGTGCAATATTCGACTGCCGATGTATTTCAATTTTACTTCAGTGCGTCGTCAATATCATAAACGTTATGCAAATATGGTTGCGTTTTATATTTACAGACGTGTATATTTTTGCAATCAAAATATCATGTTGCACGATAATCAAAAATATATTACCTAACATCAATTAAAATTATCCTCAGTATAAAAGCTAGTCAATTCAATTAAATATATTTATTAATTTATTATTATTTTTTATTTCGATATTAATCAGAACATACGAAATAAAGAATCTGAAGTAAGAAGAATATCATGGTTGTCCTTCAGATAACATATATATTTGATATGGCCATTTTTCTCGAATCATTATTTATATGATACTACATAAAGATATCATTCGAACCAATCAGAATATAATATGTAAACGAAAGCAACCAATCAGCAGGCAGCACTTTCGAAAAACAATTGAACAAAAACAAAGATAAGTTTTTTTGTAAAATCTTCGTGTCATTATTGGCTTTTAATAACCGATCATTTGTATCGTAATTCAGTGCTGAGGTAAGGTCTTATAATTATGTAACGACCATCTGTAGAGTATACTCGACGACAGATAAGATCGCGCACGTGTCGCTATAGATAAGCTTTTAATTCAAGTATAAATTTAAAATTAATAGAAACTAGTTATCAATTCTTTGAAGTAATATATTATTCATCCAAATTATTTTCAGATCTTCTTCTATTCTATTTTACTTCGTTTCACACAATGCATAAGCATTTGCATGATTTATGCTGTCAAAAATGTATATCTGAAACATTTAAAGTAAAAGAAAAACATTTCATTTGAAAAATATATTGGATTACGATTTCTGAAAACGTAGTTGAGCGTCATTAACTACTAACGAATCTTCCATGGGCGATAAGCTAAAAAAACGAATCGTTTTACTTTAATATCTAAATGAGACATTCAATAGAACACGCAAGTCACGCGTGTTATATTATTCCGACTTGATAGTCTATGTCAAAGACGTTTGCTTAGTGCGACAAAACTATATGCAATTTCACCATTTCGTTTGTGCGGTTTATTCGTTTGATCATTTTTTTTCGGAAATAATTTCAGCTGTCAAAAATGACACTCGCGAAAAAAAGAAAAAATTATCATTAGTGTTTGACGACAGACAAATTATCATTAATTAGATGTCAATTCGTTGGTTTCTTTTGCGTGACGCAATCGTTCAGTTATGTGACTAATTATTGTCCTACAAAATTTTTATCAAAGTTTTGTTTAGTTTTATATTTGTTTAGTTTTGTTTGATGTTTAATTTTCTCTTTTCCCGCGGATTTGAGTGAGTCAAAAAGTGCAGTTTTGATTTGCTTTCATTTATATTTCGCTTTTATTTATTGAAATTAGACAAACTAGTTTGAAAAAATAGGTATGTATTTTATGCAAAATTTAGTGTCGATAAATTAAATGAAACAAAGTAAATGAAAATGTATACTTTTGTAGTAAACTTTTGGATATGATTTTTGGGATAAAAGAAAACAAAAAGTCTCGAAATGATCCCACTCAATATCGTTCGCTTATGCTCGACTAAGCATCAAAACAAATTCTTAATTTATCTCAGGGATTGATCTTGAAAAAAAGTATTTTATCAAGAACGCTTTTTTTCTTCGTACGAGCCTGTCAAAAGGCCCGATTCATAATTCGATCGGAAAAATTAGACAAACCGATTTTGACGGGCAAATCGCTTTAACTTTTGTGAAAAGTTGAGCGCCAGAAATTGAATCCGACTTTATTTTCTATTCACTTGTCACTTTTCTGAGTTTTCGTTTTCGTCTTAATTGGTCCAGTTGTTATCCTATTTTCAAATTAACTGTAGTCGTTTTTATTTTAAGCTGAGTCTATTTTATTCTTTTTTTGAAGCTATAACTATATTAAACAATATACAAAATGATTCTTTAAATATAATTTAAAAATGAATTAAAGACTATTTAAACATGACGTAATACAAAACTAAAATAATTCGATGAAAACAAAATAATAAATATATTTATGGATTAAATAAATGAATTATAAAGTTAATTTTTTAGTAAGTAAGCCACTAAAAACGTAAGCCACAACTAATATAATAATAACAGCGTTTATTCAAATTTGTTTTACAATGTAATAAGAGATGAAACATTGGAAAATGCAATATTCATCATTATTAAGATGTATTTCTTAATAATAATGAATATATGCATTCTCTTTTGCGCATTCGATATTTTAATTCACTTAAGATATTGTAAAATATCTTAAGTGAAATAAAATATCGTAAAATAATATAGTAAAACTATATTATTAAGATATTATATATAATTTTACACGCTGATAGTTGAAGTTTAATAGACAAACCTGTCTTGTTGTCAAATTAGTTTATATGAAGTAGATATATAAATTACTTAAATTAACATTCAATTCTAATTCATTTAGAAAACGATTTTAAAATTTAGATTTAGATTGTTTCAACGATATATATACTGTGACACCTAGAAGAAGTAAATATTCTGATCTTGTTGAAAAAACTAGATTTTCTAATCGTTTCTACACTAGTCAAAAAATTTAGTTATTTTAACAAAAAGGTTAGAAGTGAAAGCCACAAATTTTTTGCGTGTATATATATTATATATCAATCTCGAAAATAATGTTCAAATTTAATCAGGTAAAATTTTGAATGAAATTTAGAAAATGCCGATGTAGTAAAATAAAAAAATGAAACTCTCAATGTTTCTAATTCGAAAAGGAATTTAAATTAACTAATAAAATTGAACACATTTAATGTCTTTTGTTAAACTTGTTAAAATCAAGTTTAAACTTATAAATCTCAGTATACCTTTTCTGTTTCTGTACCTAAAATAAATCATTATTCACATTCATGATTTTGTTGACTACAAAATTTCGTCATTGCAGCAATTAAAAATGTAAAACTGCAATTCAATTAGTTGAAAATAAATGACTGTTTACTGTAAATTCAAATTAACGTGGCCTGTGGCTTTGAAAGTGAATTTCACGATCAATCAAATTTGCAACTGGAAATGTTGATTTTCGATCAAGATGTTCGTCACTGCGAGGTGTCGCGCAATTGTTATCTAACTAGTTACGAAATTAGCCGATCAAATTACGCCTAAAGCAAAATTCAAATGTAACTCTAATTAAAAGCGTAATTGACGCACTTGAACACGAATAACGAAAGGTACGTTGTTGCATAATATATCGAGTTACATAGGGGTTAAGCTTTAGCGTTTGAAAACAAATGATTTCAAGCTCCTCGTGTTTGCTTTACGAGGTCGAGTCGCGACTCCTCACGTTGGTTGTGTCGAAGCGATGCTGAAGATCGTTAAGTGTTGCAATTACCCAGCTCACTCATTTTATCTTTCTCTCTCTTTCTCGTCTCTTTCTCTTTCTTTCTCTCTTGTATTGCTATCTCTTTCTCTTGCCTTCCTCCCCCTTGTCGTCCTCAGTTCCTTCTCGATGGATGCAAACTACTCGCGAATGTGGTGCTCCCGAGAATAATCTACGGCAAAAGCACGCGGGACCTGCATGCAAGAGGGAAAATTGACGCTAAGTGCGATAATTAGTGCCAAAAGGGAACTAATTCATAGCGACCTTTATTCTTGCAATCATTCCGTATATTACTTCGTCTTGTTTTTAGTTGGTAATTCAATTTTCAATTCAACTTTTTCTTTTCCATTTCAAGAAGATTACGATGCTCTATCAATGCATTTTATTTTGTATCTTGGCATACAAAAATACTATACCTTTTAGTAATTACTATAAAATTACTATACTTTAAATATAGTCATTTAAATATTTAAGTAGTTCTATTTTTTTTTATTTAAAAATATTTCTTAAATAATAAAATATTCTAATGATAATTTTGCATTGATATGTTCGCAGTGACAAGAAGTGTAGAACAGCCCGAAGATTCTACCTTCGCAGCAGCTCGGCGCAGCGGTCGCTCCATGGCCGGGCGCCACCGGCCTCCTAGCCTCCGTCGCCGCTGACGAAATGGCACATAAAGGTAAGCACACCTACAAACTTTCATATCCAATTTTCATATATCGATTTCACTCAAATGACATCAATTCTGGCCTCTTGGTAGGATATTTTCCATCGACTGTCTTCCACTAATCCCACAAATAACTGACATGATTTGATTCTATCATTGTTGACAATTTTAGCAGAAAATTGTTCTCTACTTCACTGGGTTTCTCATTATTCTACATCGTTGCATCGACGATTCTTCTTAAATAAATTTAGATAAAATCGTATAATTCTTACATTTATTTGCTTACCAGTGCATCATCGCAATAAAATATTGCAACGTTTTTATATTTTACTCTTTTTCTATTTTTTTTTACCAAAAGTGCATTCACATGTTACATACAGTTTTGATAAATCTGAAATGATAGTTATTCGTTAATTCATTGGTTTACTTGAAACTAGTAAATTATGATCATAATTATTAATACATTTATTACTCAAAAAATGTCTTTATAAGGACAGAATATATATTTTCTTACGAAATGGAAAAATACCCAACTGATGAGAGTAACGATAATTTGATACCCAAATAATTATTTTTTGATATAAGTAATTTTATCACATTCTGCCTATAAACGTTTGTACATTAATTTTTGCTTTATAATTTTATTTTTATTTTAACATTAAACTCAAGGAATTTTAATTCGAACATTATAATTTCTTTAATATGCATAGGCTTGTATAAATTTATCACATTCATTTAATCACTATAATTCAATTATTAAAATTAAAATTTTTATTTCATACTAAAAATTTATCATTCTCAATTTTTTGCAGAATAATCAATTTTATTTTACTTTGACCTAATTTTGTAAAACATAAAAGATATATTTTAGTATGTTCGAGAAAAAAAGAACGTATTTTTCATCGATTAAAGGCTTTATTATTGAAATTTGATTACGGATAATATAATTAAATGAATAAAGCTGGTTGTTTAGGAGCTTAATCTGTCTATCTTCGGACACGAAGTGCCGAGTGTCTTTAATGATCATCAAAGTCTCGATGCAAAACGAATATATACTTAAAGGTGCAGGAACGGCTAAGGCGTTTAACCCCATTAGTCTCTTGAATAGCGCCATCTTCGCCTCGTCTTTACGGCGGCTCCTTGTTTTCCCCTCTTCTTCTACAATCCGTGAGCAGACCTCGTCTCAAGGCTTTCTAACATCGAAGACGACCGTCAGAAACTAGCTGCTCACTTCACGTATTGATTTCTATTCTCTTACGCTTTCTCAGATTCACCCTTTCTTCATGTCCTTCCGTGTGAAATCCGCTCAAAAACTTCGTGTCATCACACGAGTTTCACCAAATTTTGCTGCTTTTTAATCAAATTATAAATACTGATAAAAAGTATCATATCTTTTGTGTATCATTTTTACTGATTTAAGATTGTTTCTGAAGGTTCTGATAGCATTTGGAATTCTTTAATGGGTGTATTACTAGTAGCGACTAATTTTCATTTTAAAAAGCTTTAAACTTAAAAGGAAACATAAATACTTTGTGAATTGTATAAAGAAAGTAACTTTAGTTATAAAACCGTTTGACTTCGTGATTTTTTTAATTAAGAATAAACAAAATGTAAACGGGTTCCATGTTTTTGCAATATTTTAATTTACATCAGTTTGTGAACAAATTGTCATTATTAATTTTGTAATAAAAAAATCTTTTCCATAAACTATGAACATTTTAATACCCATTCTTTCTACTATTGCTAACTTTAAAAACTTTACTTAATAATTATTATCGTGAAAATATCGAGTGATTTCTTTGAAACAAAGTTTGATCATTTAATTTCAAAGACAAGGTCAATGTCATTTTAAACTTAGCAGATGACCTTTTGTGAAATGGCAAATAAAAATCAAACGATATAATCTGATTCGACTTTGTGAGAAGTTGTGTCATGAAATCCTGGACAAGTGCGATCTAACATTTTGAACTTCGAATTCGCGAGAAGTGTAAACACAGAGAGAAAGAGCAAGACAGAGTGAAATTGAACGACGGATGGACGAAGGGAACACATTTTGCGAGAAAAGGACGCAGATAGTGGACCATTCAGTGGCGCGAGAATCGAGGAACGCGGGGGGTCGCGACTCAGGAGCATCGATCGTTTCTGATTTCCAAGTAGATGCCAACCCCGAGAGCGTTTCTTCGACCCTTAAAATCTCGATGTTATCGCCACCATATAGACGACTCTAACTCCCAAAACTAATGCCTCGTGTATACTTCCACGACCCTTTTTATCCCGCGCTCAGATCAGCGTCGAATTAAGCTTCAAATGCCCAAAATCAAATTTGAACGAAAAAAAAGTCAAGCATTTTGTGGACAAAAATTATACTTGGAATGAAATTCGAATACAAAAAATTGTGACAATTAATATTTGTTGCTTTTTTTTCTAGACATGTTTTTGAAAAATGCAATGAAAATCTATCCACTTTTGAACCTTAACGGATGGTTAACTGCTTGAAAATATCACTGCCACAGAAATGTCAACTTATCTACAACTTATTTTGTGCAATACCATTTTTTGGTATAAACTTAAAATACTTTCTCGTTCGAAAATCGAAAGCAACTTTTACTTTTGGTGCTTTGAAAAATTCGAATTTATGCAAAAGATATCAAGTATACGTAATTCAAAATACCAACTTGTTCACTTTCGCATACAAAGTGTGCAATCAGTTTATGATTGTAACTGCATTGAAGAGTCGTAATATATTCATTTTGCGATGCATTAATCTACATGAATGTAATAAACTTGAATTATGTCGCTTGAGTCTTGGCACGTTTTCTTTTTCGCGGACACAAAAACGACTCGTTGAGTCGACAAAAACGCGCAAAAGACGAAACGAAGGAGACAACGTGGATTCACAGCATTTCTTTTGATTCGCCGCCTTGAATCTTCTTCACTCCCCTTCTTCCTTATTCGATTCCCGCTTCGCAACTCCGGCCATTTTTATTCAATTAATGCGACTGTCGACGAGGACATTGGCTTGCACCATTATAGAAATAAATAGTCGGCAAATTTAGATAATAAAAAGGGGAAATAAGTATATTGGCATTATAAAAAAAACAGTGGAAAGGTCAACCAGAAAAGATTGTTCTTTTTTCATCGACACGCCGTTTTTTCCGTTTGTTCCGTGTAACTGCGTTTTCGTGTGCAGACACTTGTAACTGCTAATATGCATGCAATACATTCGAGCACACGAGTGTACTCCGCATATCATTCGTCTTCCATCTTCCTTTGACTTCAAAGGAATTACAACTACTCACTAATGCCAGAGTCGTCATTGCAAATCATCTGCAAATATGGTACTGGATGCTTATTTGATTTTCAATAATGATCTTGCGACTTCTAATTCTGAGATCAATATACAGTTGGCATCCCCACTTTTTCAAAATAAGAAAAATTTTATAAGAAAATTAAGAACGAATTAAAGACAATTTATACCTGAAAAGAAAAATTTTGGAACAAACTTCGATTTACATTAAAAAAATAGATTAATTAAAGATAATTATTATCATTAAAAAATATGACAAAAATAGGTGAAAATATTAAAATGACATAAGATTATAGTTTATGCGCTATTTGTTTAAATATATTGATAATCTCAAATCAAGTTGAAGTCTTTAATAAGAACAAAATTATGAACACTAGAAATAATGTTTTTTAATTAAATTGTATGACATCACAATAATCTAGTAAGCCGTTTTAAATCATGTTTTGGAATTTTTTTTTAATAATAAAACAAATGAAGACAAAAATTATTGATAATAATTACAACATACAAGACAATTTTCTATATATTTCGTAGCTCATATAATCTGTTCGATTCGTATCTCATAATCATCTGTTACTACTGGTAAACAATTATTTCTTTTCATCCATGAGCTTCTTTTCATATTACTATAATTTTAATTGAAAATGGAAAATGTTATTATGTATACAATAACTAGTCTTAATAGGAATTGCTAAATTGAAACAAGATATATTAAAGTACATGTAATTTATGTACTGAACGTGTATATTATTCTTAATATTTATTAACTCTCTATTAAATATAATTTCGGGTAAATTTAATAACTTTAAACGTTTAAATTAAACATCCAATTTTTTAATAAGACATAACTGTAGACAATGGAAAATGAATGTTAAATTAACATAACTTTGTATCAAAAACCATAAGTAATATATTAACAGTTTTAGTTGTCAGAAATTGGTGTTACATGCAATATATAATCTGTAATCGGAAAAACTAATTTTACGTTTTTCATTAAGGTGCGTTTTCATGGGCAACAATTCGTTCCAAAGTGTTGATCTAGGGTTATCATACTTTTTTCTATTTTAAGCATTACGAAAATGTCATTTTATTAGGTTAAATTTTTTTAAAAAGTTACGACAGTCTGCAATAGGGATCAAAAGTTACAATAAAATAAATTGAATTCATAAAGTTACAAGAAAGCTGCTCGGGATCATCGATATAAATTTCAAAAATATATATGCAAAATAACGATAACATATATACAAAATATATATATGTAGTTCATACTAAAATATAAAGTAAAAATATATTTAATATATATTTAAAAATATATTTAATATATATTTAAAAATAATTTGTATATATATAAAGCGGCAAAAAGTCACAGTTAAATATATATTTTACATATATATATTTTTCGTCTGTGAGGGAATGGTAAATATGTGACATACATAGTGGCATTCAAATGATTAAGTTGGAAGAAGAAATAGGTGTAGATTTGGCTTAGAGAAGGTACAAAAGTTTTTTGGCGAGATTCAGATGAAACTTCACCTATATATTACGGAAACAGTCAAATGTTGTATTTAAGTAAGTAAAAATGTATATATATTATTTTATGGACGTTACATTTTACTTAATAAAACAATATCCTAATTAAAATTTCAATCAGATCTAAAATGTTCTAGTTTAAGAAATTTAAAAATATTTAAATTGTACAAAAACCCATACAAAACATAATTTAACAACTTTTTCCATCGTTTATTGTGTTTTAAATACAAAGTTCCACAACTATTTATTGATTCCTTCATAAAGTTTCACCACTTATAAAAAAATAAATAAATAAATAACAAAAATCTATCAATGAAAATTGAATTAAACATATACATATTTCATTAAAAAATATTCTTCGCAAGAATGAAAAAAGAGGTTAGCTCTAAATGGCGAAAGTTTTTTGATGAGAGAAATAAAATATGCGAAATCGAAATGTTTACTTAGTAAGTGAACGACGAGAGCATAGAAGTAAAGGAGAAGATACTCGTCTCGACGAGAAACGCCGCGAGGAGAATCAGCCTGCGCACAAAATTACCCCTTAGGAACGTAGAAGATTCGGACAAGGGCTGTACGTCTTGCATGGAGTGTATTCGGCTGTGAAATTCCCTCTTCAAACGGAGTTAGTCGAGTTGCTGGCACATTTCGACGCAGAGCAAAAGACTGCCAAAGCGTAGCAGCGCGCCGCGGCAAACCGGCCCGCATATATCCTGCACGTACGAAATCGTTCGATTGATAGGCCGAGGCAAACTTGTCACCCCGCGGAAAAGTCTTACTTGAATATAAATAACGCACTTTTCTCTTTTCTTTATTTCTCTCTCACTTTTCCTTCTTTCAAACGAAAAGAAGCAATTTACATTTCAGTCGTTATAATCGATATTTCAGATTTTATCTACAAACGATATCAGATTAAAAAATGTGTTTTAAAATATATATATTTTAGAGAAATAAAGTATTTTTAAGCATTTGCTTTGTTATTATGCTAATATATTTTGTATATACTTGAATGAAACAAAAGATAAGTAGCGGAAATAAATTGGAATTATCGTTATTTCATAATGAGACGATTAAATATTGTAAGTCATTTTTATAAGCTTTTATGTTTTAATTAAACAAAACGTTGTGCTTGTTCTTATTCAATTGAAACATTCGAAATTGATTATTAGTACTTAAAAATGCATGCGATATATTCATATCAGATCATTTGCATATATATCTTTTGATTTATAACCACGATAACGAGGAATTCACAAAATATTTGATTTCATTTGACACGATTTTAAACGTCACGTCATCTTAAGCTATTCCATATCAGTGGATTCACAGACGTTACATAATATATTGAATTTTATATACGTGTGTAGTTTATATTTTATTTGATGAAAGAAATGTTCATCGACCGACATTTCAATAATGTTTTATACATAAATTTGCCGAATCATTTGATCAGTGCTTTAAACGCTTTAATTATGTCATATTTAAAAACTCTATTTATTGCTTACGCAGTTTAACTTTTCATGCAAAATAAAAACATTTATTGCAGATATTTCTCCACTTTTTATTGCAAAATTTTAAAGAATATGTAATTTTATTTATGTAAATACCTCAATTGGAGTTTAAAGTTGGAATGAAAAACTGATTAAAATTGGAGTAAAAAAAATTAAATTCGTTTAAATTCTCAACTGAATGTCAATATCTTTCCATTATATTCTCATATCTAATCTCCTTGAATCTGTTTATAATATTATATCAGTTCTCAGAATTAGATGTTTATAGACAAGTTAATTGTTTATTTTGTACGCTGCGCCAAATATCTGATTAGAATAACTTTTAAAAATAGTTCATTCTTGTGATTACTAAATGATGTGTTTATTACAACTGTAGTCATTTTAGTCATTATTATTATGCAATGTAGTTAATTTAACTATACTGCATAGTGTATGCAAAAATAGTATATGGTTACATTACAAAGCATAAGCAGTTGTTCTAA
>JABFPJ010004991.1:0-12819 GCA_022817425.1 Gryon sp. ZL-2020 | reverse complement strand
AAGGGGGAGGGAAGGGGGGGGGAGAGAAGAGAGGTCTATTTTTCGCCGTTGCAATGTTCCCGTTATCCCACCTATGGGTTCCCTCCTCTGTGTGCTTCTTCCTCCTTCTGTTGATTCGAAACCCCTACCACATAATCCCCTCGGCTTTGCTCGCCCACCCTCTACCCCCATGGGGGCCACACCACGTGCTGGCAGAGTGGGGCTTTCGCGTCCGCAGACATCGGAGCCCGACCACCACGATGACGATGATGACGACGCCGACGGCCACGACGACGTCGAGTCGACACACTCTTCGGTATCCCTGCCACCCGCGCTTCCGGGGGTGGGGACAGGGGTGAGGTGGGGGCTCACCCCCCACCCCCGTTGGGACACATTTCGTGGTGTCGTGGGCGCGCGATCCCCCTGCCTCGAGAAGTCCCGAGGTAGAACTGTTGCTGATACTGTTGCTGCTGATGCTGTTACTGCTGCTGACTTGAGCGGCTCAAATCCACGTCGATGTCCTCGATGTTGACGATGCTTCTTTTCCGCTTGCACATGCAATTCTAACATACGTATGTGCTTATACGGATATATATATATAGATAGCAATGTATATGGACACACAAATACGCTCTTGTGTGTCAACCGGAGAGGGTTAGTGCGTAGGTGGGGAACGAGGTGAAGAGGGGACGTGACCTTCGACGTGGAGAGACCACTGTAACTGCTCCCGCTCGCCTCTGCCCTTCTTCTTCTCGTCGCGTATCCCTACCGGCGCGGCACGCTTTCGAGAGGATTGGAGATGGTTAATTGAGGTGGTGGGTCGGAGGTGAGGCAGGTCGCCACCGCCGCCGCCACTGCCGCCACCGCCACCACCGTCACGACGTGTGCCTGCTCGCTGCTTTTAATGCCTGTCACGGCACTTGCAATCTCAAGAGATGCCTGCGTTTTTCGCAGGCCCAGACAAACTCACCTCTGTTGACCGAGGTCAAAGGTCGCTCACGGACTTGGCATTGATGCTTTATCTTTGTCTGCGTGGGATCAAGTTTAGGCGAAGAATTAGGCGAGTTTGGCGATTTACTTGCTTTTAGGGATGTCGATGTTTGGCACTTGGTGGCATCGTAGGTCAACCTTCTGGGTAGCGAAAGAAATAATGTCCTTACGTCTTCGCTAAGTATTTGTTATTATGTTTTAATAATGTTATTTAATATTTATGAAACAATGTATAGGTGTTTTATAAATATTTAGAAACAATTTGCAATTATTAAATAATATGGCGCAACTATAGGGGTATAAAGTATGTTTACGTGGAGACTGATATTGCTACTTGAAATGTTGCGGTACTAGGAGCTTACAAGTGCCGTAGATAATGACGTCGCTATTTAAAGGAATTTAATGAATGTATTTATTGATCGTGTTGAACTTACGAAATTTGTTTTGATCGCAGGTTTTATCAGGCTGAATATGTTCGATTAAATAGCGTTTCTAATTATACTTTGATAAAAATATATTTTTTGTAAGAAAAACAAAGAGTTTATTAAGATTTAATAGAAATACAGCTTACGCAATAATGATTGATTATTTATTAACAAATTATTGTTAGTTTATAAATAATTGTGTGAAACAATAACTAAAAATATAAACGTTAAAATTGCAGCAAAATATTTATACCAACATTTACAAATATTTTTTAAAACAATATGTTATTTACGTTAATTTAGTGTTTTAGATTTTAGACATTTATTTCAGTTACGCTTAATGTAATTTCAAAATGTTCATATTTCCTTTAAACTTCTTTTAAAAAAAGGGAGAAAAAAACTTCAAGTTATTTCTTCAGCTACCTACGTAGGATACTTCTGATTGGTCAGAAAATAGGGTCCCTAAGTAACGGTCCATTATTTACCTCTCTGTCTAACTTTAGCTTGGATTCATTTGGGAAAATTTCTTCCTTATACTTGAGAAAATAAATAGAATGAGACAAAAAAGATCACTGTATGTTGAAAAGCAGTATTTGAAAACGTCATATTTTCGAGAGAAATCGGCCCGACACGTACATGATATAACGTTACTTTTCGTGTTTTTATTTATTTTTGTACATTGATTTCTGTGGTATCAATGAACATACGTGAGTGATCTTGCTATCAAATATTTACATTATTCAATAATATATTAATTCAAGATATTTATTTCATTGAATAACCAATATAAATGACGGAAATCATTGAAACATATTGCTTTAAATAGCTTCATTTCAATGAAATCAAACTTCGATTATCTAATTAAAAGAAAGTACGGTATGAAATAAACTTGTTTTGAAATGCATTCAAAGTGTTAAATGAAAAACGATAAAGTGTACTTTAAATTAATATAATGTTAATTAAATAAATAGTTATATTTAATTAAGAGATAGAAGAAAATTAAAAAATCATACACTAATTAAAGTGTTATTACTTTTGTTTCAGATTAAGCTCGTAGAAGATGAACTTCACACCGTTCACCGGTTTTACCGGTTCGTTACCATCGGGCACGGTGCACCAGTTTGCAACTGCGACAAAGTTTGCGCAGAATCTAACAACAGGTGGACAAGTGGTTGGTGTGATATCGGGTGGTGAGGGTGGTGTTCACTATCTGCGACCAGTTGATCCTAATGGGTTCGCGGTGGCACCAGGTGGTAATCAACAGCAACAAATCATAACGCTGCCAATCACAGTGCCTGGAAAGGACGGCACTACGCAACAGCAGACTGTTCAAATTCAGGTGGTGAATCCAACTGTCTCACAGAGTGGAAACAGTGGCGAACAACCGAAATATCACTTAGCTCCAATATCGCTCGGACAATTTCCCCAAAGTGGCGCAACAGTTTTAACAGTTGCTTATAGTCAACAAGGAGCCGATGGAGTTCAATTGCAAGTGCAACCACAAAATACTGTGGCCACTACTCAAACGTAATTATTATTATTCATTTAATTAGGGTTGAGATGATTTAAATCTTTTTTAAGATTTAAATCTTAAAAAATTTAATAAGATTAAATTAAGATTATTTTAATTAATAAGATAATTAAATTAAGATTAAAATCTTAAAATTTGAAAAATAAAAGATTTAAATCTTAAAAGAGAAAAATTAGTAACTAATTTTTTTCAACCCTAAAAGATTTAAATCATTGATTTAAAACTAAGAAAAGAAAGAAAATTAACAAAACTAACTAAAAAACGAAAACTATATGAAACTAATTAAAATAAGAAAACTAAGAAACTTAACAAAAATAATAAAATTGACAAAACTAAGACAATTAAGAAAACTAAGAAAAAGTAACTAAAATACGAAAAGTAAGAAAACGAACAAAATTAACAAAACTAACTAAAATATGAGAATGATGTAAAACTAATAAAAATAAGAAAACTAAGAAAATTAACAAAATCAAGAAAACTAAAAAAAGTAACTAAAATAAGAAAACTAAAAAAAAGTAACTAAAATAAGAAAAGTAAAAAAACTAACAAGACTAACTAAGATAAGAAACTAATAAAGTTAAGAAAACTAACTTAAATAAGAAAATTAGAAAAAAAATTTAATTGACTAAAAATTAAATGTATTTACTCATATTTTTAATATTGTGATTTAAATCGGATTTAAATCTGATTTCAATAAAAAAATCGATTTTTTTTTAAATGGTGATTTTTATCAACCCTACATTTAATTTATAATTTTTCATTTATTTTTGGATGAATTATGATTACTAATGAAATAAATTTGAATTTGTAGAACCGATCAAACAACCCAAAGCACGTCGACTGCCGTAACGACGACAGCGCAGCAAACAATTCAGCAAACGGTGCAGCTGCCAGGCGCACCGGAAGGCCTGACAGTTGTGGCGCAAATTCCTCAAGATTTGATTCTTCGCGAAGGCATTGAAGATTCAAAAGAAGACATCAAAGAGGGCACCACACCCGTGGCGCTGATTAAGCGCGGCAGTATTAAGGGTCAAGCCGGTCAAGCGAGCGGCGAAGAGTTCATCACATCGATGCCCGCGGGCTGGCAGAGTATCGCAACGCCCGGTTCAACCGTGGCCGACTATCTGTCGCGACTTCCCACGACCTTGCCCCTCTCGTTGCATCATTTCCTGAAATTCTCCGCCGAAACAATCAAGCGCGAAGCTACGATTGAATCAAGTCCGTTGGGTGCGGACGGTATGGACGCTTCTGGCAGTGTGATTGCGGGCGAACAGGCCGTGCAGATCACTGTGGCCGGCGGCGAGACCGAGATCATACCGGATGTTGCTGGCGAGGGTGAGGAAGCCGGCGCGAAACCCAAGCGCAAGAAAAAGTACAAGAAGAAACCACCAAAGCCGAAAAAGCCAAAACCAGGTCAGGTTAGTATTGTAACTGCACTGGATGGTACAACATTGTTCTGTTGTCCACAATGCAACATGGCCTATCCAGAGAAAGAGCTGCTGGAGCAACACTTGATCGGCCACAAAATCGAGAGGCGATTTATCTGCGACATCTGCGGCGCCGGACTCAAACGCAAGGAACATTTGGAGAGGCACAAGCTCGGACACAATCCCGATCGGCCGTTTATCTGCTCGGTGTGCATGAAGGGATTCAAACGAAAGGAACACTTGAACTTACACTTTGTCATTCATTCGGGCCACAAAACTGAGGTTTGCACCGAATGCGGCAAGGCGTTCTATCGTAAGGATCATTTGCGCAAACACGCGCGCTCGCATCTGGCCAAACGCGCCAAGGAGGATCCACTTGGCGCCGCGGCGGACAATGCGCAGAATTTACAGCAACAGCAGCAAAATGAACAGCAACAGACGGAGATACAACAAACGAGCAGTGTGCCGGAGATACAGCAGATACAGATACAGGTAGGACAGGGCTCGCAGGCGCAGATACACCAGATCTCAGTCAGCGGCGAACAATCCACGGTGGTGTTGCCGACGGCGGCGGAGACCGATGCGATGACCATTCTTCATCATCAGCAACAGCAGCAACAACAACATTAGCGCCGGCCGACTCGCGCCGACGAACGCGAGGCCAAAAAACGCAGAAGGGCTCATTGAGTCAACCAGTTCAAAGCAATTTTCATTTCTCCTTCTTCTTATTCTTATTATTTACTTCTGTTTTTTCCCAAACGACAATCATCGGCGCCGTTGACTGGATGATTTGAGAACAAAAAGTTAATTATGTTTTTATACTAATTCAGTTCAATTCTGTCTCTATGATAGAGATGACGGGGATTAAGGAAAGATCAATTGGACTTCTGATTATGATTATGTCGTAAATTACGACTTTTAGTACATTTCGAGAACCGAGGTTTTGTTTTTTAGACGGAAGAGGAGATATTACTGGGAATTTTCTGTACGAAATAAAAGATGATTTTTTTTTTTTTTTTTTTTTTTTTTTAGTTTTTGGATTAGCTTTTGCACATTTGAATCCCATCATATGACGAATATACGTAACATATGTATTATTATTTTACGGATAATGTAACATAACTTAGTTTCTTTTTTGAAAATTTTACCGATTAATATTAGAACGTTTCTGTTGGTTACAACGTAAAGTACATTTAAAATGTAATGAACTATAATTAAATGTTATAATTTTGTTATTTTCATTTTCACATATCAAAGTTATATAAATGATTTTTAATAATTTATTGCATTATTGGAAAAATGATATTAATGAAATGAATTGAAAGATCTTCTGACACGCGGCGTTAATTAAATTAAAATTGCTAATCTCATCTTCAATACTTTTTACATAATATATACGTAATATAATTTCTTTATTGATTAAATTTGTCCATTTTGCAGCTACAAATTATTGCAACATAATTAATTTTTTATAAAATTAAATCAAGTCAACACTTTGATTGTAAAAGTAAATATATGAAGAACTTAGTGAATAGTTTGCTGGTTAGTGATTAAGAATTTTATACACATATTTTATTCGATAAAAAATATTAATTTTTTAAACAATATTTTTATAAACAATTTATGCGATAATTTACATTTGTTTTTTAATCAACGTTATTATTTTTTTTAATAAATGAATATTTATTGAGAATATAGTAACGAGCAAACTTTTTATTAAGTTATGATGACAACGTAATAGGAATCCGGTTATGGTGAAAAAGATCGTTAGATTCTAATTTAAATATAGACAAAGATCAAACACTTGTTGCTAAACTGCAGGATTAATCTTTTTCTTTTTTTATATTACATACAAATTAATAAACTCTTTTCAATTAGCAAACAAAGTAAAAAAATCATAGTTCAACTTTATTTTTGTTACTTGGATCTTCTCCTTAATCTTGTGGGATTTCAAAACAAGTGTAAAAAGAACTATTTAAATGTTAACTGCTCGTTTTTAATTCTTGTAAATACATTTTATAAACACCTCAAATTAATATTTGAATGGCAATTATCGCTAATAAAGGTGTTACACGGCTTTTTCTACCAAATTTTTACCAGAGAGTAATGCGTATTTTGATTATTTCGCTGTCATTTAATGAATTTCGTCAAACAATTACAAAACTTGGTTCCCAGCATTTATGAAGGAACCATCAAATGCAATAATATTGTATGTATTTCAATTTTTTTTTTTAATTTGTAAATGACGTAAAAACTGAAATGAAATGTTGAGCGATCAGTGGTATGTCAACGATGTTTATGTACGCAAAATATTAAATTTTGTTATTTATCGACAATCTTAATAAAACGACAAAAAATGATAAAAGAGCTGATTGGAAAAGATATTGTAATTGATACGATGGTAATTAATCAAAATCAAAACGCGTTTTGCGTCATTGGCCAATCCAAGTTTGTCACGCAGATTAGATTGTATACGCAGAATTCTATAAACGTAGAGATAAGAGGTGAAATTCTATATATGTATAAATAAATATATTTTTGAAGGTGCGAACTGGATTCGTAAAGGCAAGGAAATGATCATTTTTCTGTTTCATTTTCTGCTCAGAGACAAGTATGAAATCAAACGAAAACACACACAACAAATAGGAGGAGGAAAGAAAAAAAGGAATAAATAAATTGAATTTAAAAAAAGACAAACGAAAGGGTGAACGAAGACAAGAGTGAAAGGTTGAACAGTTGAAAGATACGTAAAGACAAAATGAGATATGTAAAAGAAAATATATATATAAATATATAAATATTATATAAATATATATATATATACATAAATTAAGAGGCGTAACGTGTAAATACGAAATGGTTTTCCATTTATCGGTAGCCAGAAGACTGCGCCGTGCAAATATTATAATAAATGGATAATGTATTTTGTTCTGACGAAAAAAAAGTCGGTTATACCGTAAAGTTGTTCGTCGGAATCAGATTCTATTTTCTTCAATTTCTGTTCTTAATTTATTATTTACAACAAGTGCACATGTGTGAACGACTCTCGATCATCGTTGAAACTCAAATTATCATTGAGATTCGCGAAATCATTTAGTGATTGCAATTTTACACGCACTGTTTTACATTTATGTGATGATGATTTTAGATTTTTTAAATGATGTACGAAGTTTAGTGCAGTTCGTTTTTGGTTATTTTTTATTCAATCTTTTTTTTAGACCGAATAAATATCATACGCTACCCTTCATTTTTTTTCCAATGGCGATAAGCTAATTGTGTTGCTTAATTGCTTTACACTGATAGATGAAAAAAAAAGAAAAAAGAAAAAAAAATGTTTAGGACCAGTCGAGGGTACTGTCGATATTGTGTGCACATATACAGAAACCATATTTTCCTTTTCTTTTTGTATTTAAACAACACACTTTATGGCAGTGGGGATAGAATTAATAAAGAATACGATTATTATTTTATTAATATTATATTATATCGTAACTATTACCGTAGACAGTAATTCATATAGTGTATAAGGCATTTTCATTGTTACTTACATAAATATTGGAAAAAAACTAAAAATAAAACGTACATTTAATATAACACCGAGGTGTGGAGTTTTATTTTACTTTTTTATTTTTATTTTGTCTTTTATTAAAGAGTTTATAATCTTTTGGAAGTTAATCTTACTTTTGAGACTGATCGTTGAGTTTTAATGAAACAAACAAAAATTCATTCAATTGACTTATGACGATTTGGTTATGCAAATTAAGTAATTAAACGTAAAAGTTAATGATTTTATAAGTAGTTTAAATTAATTTTTTTTTATGAATAATTTTATAAGTATGTTTTTTTATATTGTATTTGGTTCATTTTAATTTTGTGTTAAAATAAAACATTTCAAACTAAATAGAATAGCTTTTATTATATCTAATAGACTTTTTGTTATTTACCTTTAACATTTAGTATTACGGATAGTTTTATGACATAGTTTTTAATTTATAAAAAAAATCTACAAATTATACATAGATTTGTTATATTATTTATTTACTATTAATATATTTTAAAGTAATTTTTATTATACCATATTTGTATTGTAACTTAAATCAATAAAGATGTTTTTATAATTCAAACGAATTATAAAATTACTTTTTTTATACCTGTATTTCACTTTTTACACTATGAAAAGATTGAACATAAGTTTCAAAGAATAATGTTAAACTTACATATTTAATAAGTACTTTATTATATCAAAAGTATGATATTTTATAAAACTATATACATTTTGTGAATATACATTAACTACATATTTTATACACCATTAGAAACTTACTTTTGTTTCTAAATTATTTTTCATCCGTCTCTATGATTACATTCAAGGCGATGATTGCATATTACAATATAATATGTACTTTTACATAAAAACTTGTGCAAAAATACATCGAAAAAACTTATTTTTAGCAAAATATTCATTATTTCAATTTTACATTTAACATCAATCACAATAAACTGTTTCAATAATTGAACTTAGAACAAAAAGGAAAAGAGAAACAATAATTACTTGAAAAATTGTTTAAATTAAATTGCTGAAATCAGTTCAAGAATATTGACTCAATGTTACATAAAATTTGCCATAGGATCGTCTTCGCGTACACGTTTAATGCGATAAGCTTCAATTTCTTCCTCCGTTGGTTTACTGACTTCGCACATACTATTATAAGGTCGTTTCCTTTCGTCCATCTTCATCAATCTAGCGACCTCCTTCATGTGTTCATCTTCTTTTTCCAATGCCTTCTTTAATTTATCTTTATCCGCTTTCTTGGACTTTTTCACTTTCGCTGGTTTTTCTTCCACAATCTTTCTTTCATGTTCCTCAAATTGTATACTCGCAGCTGCTTCTACCGCCGATTTTCCAGCTTCTCCAGTACAATATGAATTCTTAACGAACGAATGACAACACTGATATCCCCAATTTCCGTCCCTCCAAAAGGATCCCCAAACCGATGTATGATTGTTTGGATGTACATCTTCCTCATATTTCGAACGGATTATAGGTTTTTCATCGCCTTTGACAATCTAAATTAAAATAGAAAAAAGAATATATTTTAGTATAATATTTTAAAATAAATATACATGAAATACTAACGTCTTAATTAATCTTAACTGACAAAGTTAGCGAACTTCTTGAAAAAGTTCTATTTAACTATAGATTAATAATTCTTTAAATAGACAATGTTTTATAAAATTTAAGAATGTAGCCATAATAATTACTTCTCCACTTCGTGAGTATTCCCGATAAACTTCTGTCTGTGCTAGCATCTGCACAGTCATCGGCACACCCAAATGTTCCTCGCCACCATATTTATCTATGATATCATTTTTCTCCTTGTCCTCTAACTTTTCCTTATTCTCGTCATACATCTTCTTCAATGCCTCCAGTTTAGTCGGCTCCGCCAAAAGATGCACATCCACCTGCCGCTTTTGTGCCTCCCAAGCAAACAATTGCGCTTTCTGATGCTGCTCCGTGTCTCCGGAAATCCTCACAATATTATCACCTTCATAATCCACCTCCCTTTCAGTACCAGCGTACGGATTTCCACGCATCGCTCTTGACTTTGGATCATAATACGCCGAGTGAATGTCCAAATTGCGCAAATACTTGGCCGTGTCTTCGCGAATACGCAAATTTCGCACGGTGATACGTTGTTTCGAGTCAACTTTCGTTCCCGGCATATCCACACCATCCGCATATTTATCCTCATCGTCCTCCGAATTCTCTTCTTCTTCTTCTTCCTCCTCGTTTTCATTTTGCAATTTTTCCGCGCGAAGTTGTTTTTTCGCCTCCTCAATTTTCTGAAATTCATCGACAATTGCTCGATGCTCTGAAACATCATAGCCAGCCCATCGATCTCGTTTACTATCGAAATCGAGACTCTGTTGCGGCTGCAAATATTCGTCTGGCGCAATTTGTTCGTTCGTGTATTTGGCGCCAATTTTGCGCGGCCTTTCCATACACTCTTTGCGCTTATGCGTCGTTGCGCCGCAATTTTCGCATGCACCTTTGCGCCATCGCTTAGCTGCTGGACCAGATTTCAAACCACGCTTAAATTGCTCCGCAGAATCGCTTAAGGAACTCGACTGTTTTTCATCCTCGAAGCGTTGATGTTTTAATGTTGGTCCCTGCAATTTTACATACAAATTATTATTATTATTATAAATAATAATATATTATACATTATATTAATATAAAAAATTATATGTAAATAATTGTATCCCAATTAAACTCTTTTTTATGTTTAATTAACGTTTCGAAATAATTTTTATTTCCTCATCAGAACTGTTTCTTTCTATGTTATTAATTTGATGCCACCATTTATTAATATACCCAATATTTTTAATTATCATTAAAATTTTGTTATCAATAATTTATCAATAATACAATTATTTACATGTAAAATTCTACAAAGGAATAACACTAAATTATCTATCCTCTTAATATATATATAATAACAAATTATAATTATTATAAATATTAATAAAATATTATAAATAATAATATAAGTATGATTACTTAATTGTAGCATTATTTTGTTATTAAACAATAAATTAATAAGTTTAACTTTTAAAAGATTAACATAACCTCAAATAATGAATAATAATTACCTCTGCTCCGTAATACCAAGGTGCTTGACTAATGTATTGTGGAATATGAGGATTTATGTCGCGTCCATCTTCGTCAACGGCAGCGGGCGCAGTTCCCGCTTTTCTCGCTTCCTCGAGTTCTTTTGCCTTCTTCCAGTCTTCACGACTTTTTTTCTTCGGCTCATCTTCAAAACTACTCTGATTTTTGATAATTTGAGACACAGGAACGTTTGACAAACTTTTCACCATTTTTATTCGCCGTTGTTTTGATTGTGTTGCAGTGTGACTCACTGATCAGTGATTCCAACTTAAAGAACTGACAACTTGACAAGTCTGCGAACGTCAGTGACATCAACCAGTGATTATAAATAAACGAAGACTGTTTATTGAAAGTCCTTTTTTGACATCTGTATTTTTGGAATTCTTACAATTGTACATTCTTTCTCTGTTTATTTTGTCTTTATGGCGTGGAGAAAGAAAATATGGGAAACTCTCGGTATCTCACTTTATTTGCGCATGCGCGGATGAAGTGAGCACTTTTATTTGGGTTTATTTATATTTTTTATTAAAATTCAATTAAAATAATTTAAATATTAAAGAGTATGTTACTATTTGTAACAAACACAAGTCTTTATTCGACTTTTTTTAAGGTGAAAGAACAAATATTGTTTCATTTATAATATAAAATTGCTCATACTTATTATCTAATGCGATATTAACTTAATGGTCGGTAAAGAAGACGATTCAAATTACCAATTTATATATTCTTATAATAACTTTATCATTAAATCATTAATTGATGAACAATTAAAGATAAAGCAATTTGGGATAAATATTTTACAATACATTAAACGTATTTATATTTTATAAAATTGAATTTACATGATCATTTAGTTAATTGCATTTAAAAGTTTTTGCTTCCTTTTGTGTATAATAATTTTTATTAAAAGTATCTAAAGTGAACACTGTATAATATAATTTATATGCATCAATACATATATTTTTAATCTTTTAACTTTGATATTGGTTCATTAATATTAAATATTAAATTATATAATATTAAAAATTAGTCAGTGTCGAGAGAATTGAACTAAAGTCTATTATAATAATATTAAATACAGTAGAACCTCGATTTTCGAGCTTCGCTTAACCGATATTCTGGATTGTCTGAGATACCCAACCGATTCGGATAAATTTTTTAATAAAAATTTTCCAAATTTTCTTCTACTAAAGTTATCATTTTCACGTTTCAATAATATAAATAATAGATAATATAACTAAAAAATTGTTTAAAAAACTCTTTCTTCGCAATTATAGCATCGGAATATTAATGAAATTAATGTTTTTCATCCTTAAATGCTATTAATTATGTTATTCCGTATTATCCGAGATTTCGACTATCCGAGGTATGCTCGGTCCCTGCCATTTCGGATAATCGAGGTTCTACTGTAATATTAAATGTTTCATATAATAAAATAATATTCATTATATTTTTTATCACTGAAAATATGACGTAATATTATCCTATTTCTTTATCATTAAACAATCCCATCAACACCAAAACCTACTTCTCTCTTCCCATAACATAATCAAAATCCTAAAAAAAACAATTCCACCATACAACTTCTACACTCCTACAACCGCCAGCAGATGTCTCCAAACTCCAGCTAATCAGCACTTTATTCCCGTCCTTTCTTTTGCGGAACAACTGAAAAAGGACAACAGCAAATGTCAAACCACACAAAAGAGAAAGTGTCCAGAGTCAAAACAACGCCACTCACCTTTTCCCACACGTATTAAAAAAAATTCAAAATCCAAATTCAACATTCATCCA